>JASAMX010019800.1:0-47827 GCA_030248175.1 Microlaimidae sp. YZB2_3 | reverse complement strand
ATATTGTGACTACTCGTTCAGTTACATATACTCACAGGTTTTTTAGTTAAAGCCAGTCTTTAAATACACTTTTTAGGCCTAAATAGGCTGTTTTAGTATATAAATACAATATTAGATATAAAAACCTAAAATTATTGATTTTAAAAAACGTTAAAAAATCGGACCCCCTGCCCCTGAGCCCCCTCCTAAATTTGAAATATCGCACCCGGGGTCGACCCCCCCTAAAAAGCCATAGAAGTCCGGACCCCCTGGACCCCTCTCCCTTAAAAAATTTTAGCCTTCCATCCGGGGGTGGACCCCCCTAGCGGACCCGACCAAAAACATCTATGATTAAAATGGGCTAAAAACTGCAAAAATTTCGCGATGATGGCGTCATAATAGGTAAAAAATGGCGTCGTAATTTTAGGTACTTTTTCATTTTTCCGCGGGGGTGGGCAAATCCTCCAATAAAGCGGGGAAGGGGGGTATTTTCAAATGGTGCACAGGCCTGAGTTGAGTGTATATTATTAACAGGCCTGTGCACTGCCCCCCCCCGGGTGTTTAAACGGGGGGGGGCGACTTTTTTTAAACGGGGGAAGGGCAAGCAGGGAGGGAAGAAAAAAATGAGAAGAAAGAAGGGAAAAGAGATAATAAAGTAAAAAATAGGTCTGAAATGGCTTAAAATACATTAAAATAGGCTAAAAACTGCAAAAAAATTGCGATGATGGCGTCAGCATATGTCAAAAATGGCGTCATAATTTTAGGGTACTTTTTCAGTTTTTGGCGGGGGGGGGGCAAATCCTCCAATAAAACGGAGGGGGCATTTCCAGACCGTGCGCAGGTCTGATATTAGATATGAATGTCAAAACAGTTTTGATTTGTCAATAGTTTTTTTTTCTCTGTTCTGATTATTAATACGGGGGGGGGTGGTTTTGGGTTGTGTGTTTGTTTGCGATCTTCTCTCTTTTCTCCTTCTTTTTTTGTTTTTTCTCTTTTTCTTATTTTTTTTCATTTTTCTATATTATATATTTTTGTTAATACTATCTAACGCAATTCACGATTGGATTCTAACAGCAAGTCGTGCAAGCAATAATAAATAATAGGTTTTCAGCAAATCCAGGGGTCGCATTCTGAAGAAACATTTATATTTACCCCAATAAATCCATTCCAATGAAAATAAAAATAATAATAATATATATTTTAAATTAATTAATTGCCGCATAATGAAAGAAAACTGAATGCAATGAATTTTTTAAAAAAATTTTTTTCTCGCGCCGCAAAACCACCTTGCGCAAAATAAAAAAATTTAGTCAATGCGCGTATTTTATTTTTTATTAAATTAATCCCACGGGAGAAAATATTTATCCACCTCTTGAGTTAAATAAATTCTTATCCTTAAAACAATAGAAAAAATTTATCCCGACTTTAACCTGGATAAAATTTATTTTTCATTGACATTATTAAGCACCTAAAAAAGTTATCCCGGGATAACTTTTAACCGCGCGTCAGAATGCGACTCTAGATTGTGTTTTTTAACGGCGGCACAAAATAAAAACTTATAAAATAAACAAAATATTATCGTCGTCTTCTCGTATTTGTTAAATCTTTATAAGTAGTAGCTGACTTAATTTCAGCCACCTTTTTTTATTTTTTGGATAGGTTTTTTTTGGTTTTTCCAATCGACCCAAAATTTGGGCTAAAAATCAAACCATAGCTATTTTTGTTATTCCAGTGCAAAATTTTAAAATTTCTGTTACACTTAAATATCAGTGGAGGTTTAAAGTTTTCTTTTTATAGCGGCCGAAATTAAGGCGCGAGCCATTAACTTTAGCCACCTAGAAAAAACTGGCTATAACTATTGCCAAAACGAGCAATAAAAATTTTTTTAAGGTTGCAAATTTATCTTAGGTATTGTTCTTGGTACACATAACTTAATTTTTTCCCGTTCGCAAACTTTAATAGTTATTAACAGGACTTTAAATAATTATGTCAAAACCTTAAAAACAAGCTTTAATAACATGTATTTTTTGTTGAATTTTTATTTTTGGTTTAAAAAAACGTCAAAAAAATTAAATGAGCAAAAAAATTCTTTATAAATACGGTAATACAATGATACTTAAAAACAGCAAAAAAGGGCAGGTTCTTTTACCTTAAGGTGACCGAAATTAACAGAACATTAAAATGCGCAGTTAATTAAACGCATAGCAAACTGATTTTGAAGAAAGTATCAAAACATGAAAATTAACAATTTTAAGCCTTAAATAGAAGATAACATAAGGTTATAATGGTGCTTTTTTCTAAATTTGATGTAGTTTAAACACCGAAAATCATAAAAAAATTCACTTTTTGTATGAAAATGTTGATAATTCAGAATAACAAAAATAAAAAACTTTTGCAAAAACACTTTATTCAATATTCATCCAATTATTTTTGTGTTAGTTCTTTTGTGTTTTAAAAATAAACCAATTTTCTAACACCCTAAATTGGTGGCCGAAATTAAGTCAGATACCCTAATACCAGCGCCCCCCCCCCCCCCCCCCGGGGGGGGGTTTTTTGGGGCGGGCGGGGGGGGGGAAAAAAAAAAAAAAAAAAAGGAGGGGGGAGGAAAAAGAGGGAAAAAAAAGGGGAAAAAGGAAAAGGTGGAGGAAAGGGCTTTTTGGTTTTTTTTTTTTTGGGGGGGGGGGAAAAAGGGGGGGGGAGCCCTCCAATAAAACGGGGGGGGCATTTTCAGACCGTGCAAAGGTCTGCTAATACCCATGTTTTTGATTTTAGCAGGACGGCACATTGATTGGCACTGCATTCTTTACGTGTTTTGGCTATTGGTTCTTCACTTCTTTATGTTTGTACACAATGTGCTACATCTTTAGCAGCGACGTCCCAATGATTCAAGTTTTTTCAATATTGGTGAGTTACCGCACATTTTACTCCATAAAACCTAGTATTATTGTATAAAAAACAATTAATGGTTTAGAAAGTATTTTTCGTTTTACATCCTCTGACCATTATCTTGCCTTTTTCTATTTCCCACTCCTGACCCTCATCTGGATTTTAAATTTGTCCAACCCGACTGTCCGCCTATGGTTGAAGGGAGGGAGTTTACTTTACATAAGCATGGGAGGTTGGGGAAACAAGAAGAGTTCCCAGAATCCTGGCCTGCACATGGTGGGAATGCAGAACAAAGCAAAACAACATCCATCAACGCAGCGTTCTCAAGTCAGGACCATCTACAAACCAACTACCAGTTGGCACGTTTTTGCCAAGCTCCAATCCAAAACCCGCGCTCTAGCTGGAGCTTCAAATACTGCGTGCAGGGGGCATCGAAACCAATCCTAGTCCCATGGTCACAGTAATACACGGCACGTGTAACATATGCAACAAAAACATAACTAACTACAAACAAATACTAATACAATGCAAAAACAAACACACACCACACTGGGTACATGCAAAATGGGGGCAAATCACACTCAAACAATACAAACAACAACCAACGTGGTCTTGCCAATTACACATTCTACACCAAACACAAAAAAACAACCACAAAAACAAAACAACAAACAAACTCCAAAACACAACAACACAACACAAATAACAACCAACAAGCACACACAACCAACACCACAACACAACAAACACATAACAACACTAACGCACAACACTCCAAATCAAAACTAAAAATACTACAAATAAACATTAACGGCATTAACACAAGCATCACAGAGCTACAAATGCTCGCCAACAAAACTCAAGCAGACATCATAACAGTACAAGAAACAAAACTCAAAGCATCGCAAACAAATACACCAAAACTACAAGACTACACCGCATGCAGACAAGACAGACAAGGCAAAACCGGGGGAGGACTACTCACATACATACACAAAGACATTGTCTTCTCCCAACTCAATTCTACTCAAACTCCACAACAAACACACAACACTGCAGAGCTACTCATAACACGCATACACAAAACACAAAAGCAACACATAGACATTGCAAACATCTACATCCCTCCAAGGGACACTCAATCAGCAACAACAGAAAACAACCAAATAGCAGACACAACTCACATCATACACCAACTCACTCAGCAAGACAACACAATCATCACAGGCGACATAAACGCTCACTCCCCTCTATGGTTTCCCCCATAGAAGATCGTAGAGGGGAAGCAGTAGCGGACATCATCTTAAACTCTAAACACACAATACTCAACACAAACACACCAACACGCAAGCCAATAGCAACAAATCAGCAACAAACATCTCCAGACATCACAACAATCTCAACAAACATCAACAACACCCACTCATGGCAAACACTACATGCACTCAATTCAGACCACCTACCAATACTCACAACACTAAACATGCACACACCAAAACAACATCACACCAAAACAACATTCACAAATTACAAAAAAGCAAACTGGCAAGCTTTCACCACATATATAGAAGACAACATTCAAACACTCCCACCCACCACAAACATACATCAAGCAAACAAAGCATTCACAAAACTCATTATTCAAGCAGACAAAGCATATATTCCCAAAGGTCACATTAAGCACACAAACAGGCCACTACCACAACATATTCTACAACTCACACAAAAACGCAACGCACTCAGACAAACAAACTCCAAACATCCAAACATACAACAACTAAACAAACAAATACAAAAACAAATAGCAGAACATAAAGCAAACATCTGGCAACAACACATCACAAAACACTTTACTCACAAACACAACTCATACAAACTATACAACACAATAGCACAACTCAACAACAAAAAACAACGTACAGACAAAAACAGGGCAATCACATTCAACACAAAAACAATCACTCGCCCACACAGCATAGCAAAACATTTCAACAAACAGTTTACACAATCCACAACCCACAAAACAAACAAAACATACCGCAAAATCACACGCGCAATTAAACAACTAAAATCCACACCCATCACACTAACAGTACAGCAAACAATCACAGCAATACAACACAGCAAAACAAACAATTCAGTTGGGCCTGACAACACAAACATACAACACCTTAAACATCTAGGCAACAAAGCACTACAATACATCACAAAACTCTACACCAACATCATAAACACAAACACAATACCACACAGTTGGAAACTTTCCAACTACATCCCAATCCCAAAACCAAACAAAAACATCAACAACAGCCAATCATTCACAGCCATACAAATTCACATTCACAGCCAGCCAAATCACTGCAAACAAATTTAGGCCAAGAGAAATGAAACACAGCCTCCAATCAAAATATGGTCCAATAGCAGAAAGTTTATTTAACCAAACTCTCACCGAAAAAGCTATCCAGACTAATTTTCACACCTATTTTGTAAAAAAATCTCTATCTCAACTCCAACCTAATCCTATACTAAAAAGCAAACCCCCTGAAATACACCAAAGTGAACAATACCTTCCAGAAAAATCAAGAACACTCTTGTCACAACTAATATCTGAATTTTGTCATTTTTGTCACAACTGAGATCTGAATCTGAATTTTTCATCTAAATATAGATGAAAAATGAGGGGTAGGGTAGGATCCACCCCCCCTAGCCTCAAAATTTTGCCCCCCCCCCCCCCCTAGAACAAAATCCAGGGCCCCCTTTCCCCAAATTTTTAAGTTTTTTACCCCTGACACACCTCTAGATTTTGAAATCTGACCCCTCCCCTATCAGGAAAATTTTAAGTACTTTTTTATACTAAATGCTCTTCCAGAAACGTGAATTTTTAACACAAATTTATTTGAGTAAAAATAAAAATGTATTTGAGGTATACCCCAAAAATATTTTTGGGACACCCCCCCCAAATTTCGGGGGTCGGGTATACACCCCCCCCCCAAAATCCGGGGGGCTGCCCACCTATCTGTTCATCTATGATCTAAATTCATAGAAATCAAGAATAAAATTCTCTAATGCCCAAAATACAACCAGAAACCTCATGATGTCCACCACCTTTTTAACTGCACCAAAAATCTCACCTCATTAAAAACAGAAAACTTATGGCTTCAACTCGCAAAGGTCGCAGCATTTCTGGGGGAAATCACCTGAGAGAAACTGGCTATGCAATTAATCAATCAATGTGTGTAGTGCGTAAAGGCTTGCCAGTTTTTTTTTTTTTTTTTTGTAATTTGTGAATGTTGTTTTGGTGTGTTGTTTGTGTGTGCATGTTTAGCATAGATGTTTTGGGGGGGAGACAGAGGAATAGGGATCCACCCCTCCCTCCCAAAGCCAAAATTTTGGACCCCCACCCCTAAAAGAAATCCAGGGCCCTTCACCCCCCAAAACTCAAGAACGGTCCGGCCTAACCTCCCCCTAGCGAGGCTGATCTTCCTCTCCCTCTTCTCCCGACCAATTTGGAAGTATGGTTTTTTATTTACTGTCAAAAACACGTTTTTTAGTTAAAACAGTGTTTAAATACACTTTTAGGCCTAAATAGGTGGTAATTCAATATTAGACCTAAAAACACTTTAATTATTGAGTTAAAAAATTAGATCCCCCTTGACCCCCGAAATCTCGCACCCGGGGTCGACCCCACTAAAAAGCCAGGGGGTTCCGGACCCCCCCCCGGGACACCCCCCCCCCTAAGAAATTTTGGCCTTCCACCCGGGGGTAGACACCCCTTAGCGGACCCGACCAAAAACATCTATGATGTTTAGTGTTGTGAGTATTGGTGGGTGGTCTGAATTGAGTGCATGTAGTGTTTGCCATGAGTGGGTGTTGTTGATGTTTACTGAGAATGTTGTTATGTCTGGAGATGTTTGTTGTTTTTAGTTGCTGTTGGTTTGCGTGTTGGTGTATTTGTTAGAAAACGACAGGAAAGGAACATTTCCCCTCCTTCCTGTTCCCTCCCCTTGGCTACGGCCATGTACGCGGTTACGTTCTTCTAGTCAATTTTTAGTTAGCTAATCATTTTAGAATCTATCATCAATGCATAAGTTAAATTGCAAAAGTGTGCCATGTATACTACAAAAATTGCTTGCGGCAGACATAGGAAATATTATAGTCGTAAATATTTACCTTTTTTCTTTTATTTTATCTTATTATTATTTCAGGGATACGCTCTCTTCGGTCATTGTGTTGTAATTTTATTGACTGGTTTATTTCATCCTGTGCACAGTCATCTCTTTTTCTACGTACTTCTGTTAGCTTTTGCTCTGCCTTCGTGTCTTAGAATAGTAAGTAATACTGACTGTATTTGTTTCCAATAAATAATCAGACCTGTGCACGGTCTGGCAATGCCCCCTCCTCGCTTTTTTGGGGGATTTGCTCCCCCCCTCCGTTTTATTGCCCCCCTGCCCCTGCGCCCTCCCACCTAAAAATGAAAAAGTACCCAAAACGTATGACTCTATTTTTGCTCTATTATGACGCCATTATCGCGAAATTTTGGCAGTTTTTAGTCTATTTCAATGCGTTTTTGTTTTGCGCGAGGTGGTTTTGCTGCGCGAGAAAAAAAATTTAAAAAAAATTCATTGCAATCATTTTCTGTCCCATATGCGGCAGGTTTATTTATTTACAATATATATTTATTTTTGTATTTTCATTGAAATGGATTTATCAGGGTAAATATAAGGGTTTCTTCAGAATGCGACCCCTGAATAATAATTATTTCTTATGATTTAGCTTAGAAAATGTCGTGTTTTAATATATTTTAAATCGTCGTTGCTCTGACATAATGAGCCACATGCAAAAACCCAACTTTGAGTTATGGCTATTTTAAAGTTTCAAAGAGTCCTCTGAAATCAGATATTTAATCAAACTTACTGTAATCAATACCAATAATAGGACCCTAAACGCAGTATCTTTTGACATATTTTGTATTCCTCAAATGCTTGCCTTGGCTGAGAAACATGCCTATTTATCATTGTGGCTCATTCTGTCAGCAAGCTGATTAAGTCGTTTGAGAAGTCAGAGAGTTGTGGCTCTTTATGTCATAGTCAGTACTTACAGATTAATTGAGCCTTAAGATTTTGGCTCCTTTTGTTAAGCTGCTAAATTTTGCCATGATGTGAGTCAGTGGATTTTGGCTCCTTCTGTCAGAACAGAATAGGTAATTGTTTTATTTTAACTAACAGTTTGGCTCATTTTTGATTATTAGGCAACATCGAAATTTCAAATAAAAGTACATTGGACTCAACTAAAAACCAAGTACAGATCATCAAGAAAATGAATAAAGTTACAAAACTATTTATTTCTCCAAAATTGAATGATATTATTAATAATTTTTTTTAATAACTCTGACTCTAATTAAAAACATTATTAATAAAAATAAAACCAATATTTTCAAGCACTAAATGCATAGTTTTTCCAACTTTTTAGCATAATTTTTAGCTTTTTAGCTTTTTAGCATAGAGAAAAAAAGAAGGGAAAAGGGAAAAAAGGGACAAAAAAAGTGGAAATAAGGTAAAAATAGGTCTAAAATGGCTTAAAATACATTGAAATAGGCAAAAAACTGCAAAAAATTCGCTTTGTTGTCTTAATTTTAGGTCAAAATTGGCGTTTTATTTTTAGGGTAATTTTTCATTTTTTGGCGGGGGGGGAAATAAAACGGGGGGGGGCAGTGGCGTGCCCAGGAGGGGGGCGGGGGGAGGCGGCCGCCCCCCCCCCTGAAATTCGGCGAAGCCGGATTTTTTCGTAAGGGGGGACCCTCACGTTTTTTAAATTTTGGGAGAGAAAAATTTTTTTCTTTAATATTAATACAGAAACTTTCCTGATGCCTTTCAAAAGCATATTAATAGTCAAAAATCCAAAATTTTCCCGCTACGCGGGTAGTTTAAATTGACAATTTATCTTAGTTTTTCAATTTCAAATTGATTATCCCATTCAGTACTACTATAAACCCTTATTATCCTTTTATTAACGTTTAAACACATGTTTTAAATGTATAGGTATAAAAAAAACCTTAAAATTTGTAATAAGTATCATTTGGAATTAAAATTTCTATTGTATTTTACCGCCTTAAATTCAAAATTTTCTCCCCAGGGCGCATTCTGCCCCCCGGACCCCCCTGACCCCGCTGGGGGCTCTCACCTTCCAGACTCCCATTTCTGGGTGGCTGGCGCCCCCCAGACCCCTCTTCAGGGTTTGTATTTACCCCTTCCCAGACCTCTCCCCCCCAAAATGAAATCCTGGGCACGCCACTGGGGGGAGGGGCAAATCCTCCAATAAAACGGGGGGGGGGCATTTTCAGACCGTGCACAGGTCTGGAGATGGATAATGTACTGGTGAAGAATTCCCTGCACACTCGTTTTCCCTGCAGGTGGTAATGCCGTCGACAGTTCACAACCTTTTTTGCAAAAACTGCATGCGTTTTAGCAGGTTCCTGAAGTGTGTTGTTCAAAATGAAATCATACTGTCTGTTTCTTTCTCCCAGACCCCAGTAGGTTGCACAAATTGATTTCCGGTCTTCTTCTGTAAATCCTTTGCATGACATTTTACACTTTTCTGAATGCTTTGCCATGGTCTTAGGCTGTCTATCAGGAACGTTCTTTCCAGCTGCATTGATGTGAGCTCTTCCAAAGTTATACTGCCGTTTTCTAGCATTTTTCTTCCATTTTTGTGGTTGAGCAATTCTTCATCTCCGGGTTCCACTTGCTTCTTTGTTTCCATCACTTTCTTCTGATTCAGATGGAACTTTTGCATTTTCTTCTGAAGGGTTGGTTTTTTCTTCCCCCGATTCACTGTCAGAACTTTCTTCTGATGGTTTCTAATCAGACTCTGATGAGCTCGAATCTGACGTGCTTTTTTTCTTGGGTTGATAGGAAGATGGCGGAGCGCCCGAGGGGGGGGGGGGGGGTCAGATTTCAAAATCTAGAGGGGGGTCAGGGGGAAAAATTCGGAAATATGGGGGGAGGGAGGCCGCCGATTTTCGTCTAGGGGGGGGGGGGTCCCAAAATTTCAAGACTAGGGGGGTGAACCCCACCCTGCCCCCCCTTTCTCACCTATGGAAAACATAAAAATAATTAAAACTAAAAGAGGTGTTAATTGACTAAAAGAGGTGAGTCTACTTTCTAAAGCCCAAAAATAATGAGTCACATTATAATCCGCAATGAGTCAAATATTGTTGACTCTTTTTGTCACATTGAAAATTATATTGCTTTACAATCCACAATGAGTCAAACACTTGTTGGCTCTTTTTGTCACAATGAAAATTATATCACATTAAAATCCACATAGCAATAGCACGTAGTTGAACGAAGACCAACATTATTGTAACTATGTATATCTGCCTCCGTTTTATTGCCCCCGACAAATAATGAAAAAGTAACCTAGAATTATGACGCCATTTTTGACCTATGATGACCTAACCATCATGGCAAATTTTTTGCAGTTTTTAGCCTATTTCATTTCAATGTATTTTAAGCCATTTTAGACCTATTTTTACCTTATTTTCGCTTTTTTGTCCCTTTTCCACTTTTCTCTTTTTCTTTTTTCTTTTTTTCTCCTTTTTCTTTCCCCCTGTTTGCCCCCCGTTTTATCGCCTCCCAATAAAACCCCCGGGGGGGCGGCAGTGCACAAGTCTAAATTATAGTACTTACTGAGCCCGCGAAGCATTCGTTATTGTGTACATTGTAACTGGTTGTATAAAACAACAATTAATCACTAAAAAATGGATGCTTTCATACAACATGACTCCACAAAAACTGTTCAATCCCGATGGGTTTGTAAATAAAAAGGTGTATATTTTGCAAAAAATGTTGAAGTTAGAATTATATTATTTATCAGATCTGTGCACGGTCTGGAAATGCCTCCCCGTTTTATTGGAGGATTTGGGGCCCCCCCCGTTTTATCGCCCCCGCCAAAAAATAAAAATTACCCTAAAATTATGACGCCATTTTTGACCTATGATGACGCCATCATCGCAAATTTTTTGCAGTTTTTAGCCTATTTCAATGTATTTTAAGCCATTTTAGACCTATTTTTACCTTATTTTCGCTTTTTTTGTCCCTTTTTTTCCCTTTCCCTTCTTTTTTTCTCTTTTTTGTCCTTTTTCTCTCCTTTTTTTTTTTCCCCCTGCTTGCCCCCCCCCCGTGTTCATCGCCCCCCCGTTTCTGTTGCCTCCCCCCGTTCCCCCCCCCTATTCGAATTCCCCCCCCCCCGTTTAAACCCCCGGGGGGGGGCAGTGCACAGATCTGATTTATTATGTATCTTCGCTTTAGGCGCAGCGCGCCTTTCTATTTTCATTTTCTCTTGAATAAAACGTTACTCTTACAAATAAGTCAAAGTCGTTATAAAATACTCCTAACTATGACTCTTTTATAACTTAGCACACAATTAATCTAAACAAAACAAGTCCGAGTCACTTTGATTTTATAAATAATGGTGACTTTTTTTATGTCATCATATGATACTTCTGTTGAATCGGGCACAGTAACGCCCCTATTCTTTCGGTGTCACTGTGGACGGGGGGAGATGGGAGTCGATATGTTGTTCAGGATTTTATTTTTAAAAACTTAAACGATTCGAAAGCACCCGCGCTTAAATGGAAATTTAAAAAAAATTTAATCAATTAAATGAATTTTGATTTTCAAATTCTTCATTTTTTTTTTGAAACATCACTAGTCCCATTTATTTTTGTACAAAAAATATAGCGTTTTTTAGAAGACGCTGTTTTCGTGACTTTACACATTTATTATACTAGACGTTATTTATTATTATTTTATTGTCCAGCAAACGAAAACGATATAATATTTGTCAGGCTTATAAATTTTATTTAAAATACAAGATTTTTTTTCAAAATCAAAAGTCATATCATATTTCCAGTCCGTGCACAGGTCTGCTTATTTTGACTAGAAGAAAATTTATTTATATTATCTAATAATTATTACATGATTAGAACGGTTAATAGAAGCGCTTTTTTCAAGGTTTTTAATATCTATTTTCTCGTTACCTATTTATAAACTTTATTAAATTGCTGTTAAATATATATTATTGTCATGGAACAAAACGCTATGTTTTATTGTGTTTTTTTTTTATTTAACACTTTTATATTGTTTAAAATGAAAAAAAAATTTTAAATTTATTATAATATATAGTTATAACACATTTTAAAACCTTCTGATTACTATTATAATGAATACCGGTACTCTAAATAAAATAAAATGATTAAAAGTGTTGGCTTCTTATTTAAAGGAAACTCACACAATTTAGAAAAGTGAGCGTTGTAATAAAAAACCATTAAAAAACTGTGCGGGTGCGGATTAATATTTAGTTAGGTTAAATTTATATCGTTTTGGTAGCAAAATTTTAAGTGAGATAAACATATAAACATTTTAAAATGGTTTTTAGTTTCGCTTTTAAACTATTTTAAACTTTTAAACTTTTACTAACGGGGGGGGGGGGGGTGGGGGGGGTTTTTTTTTTGGGTCTCCCTTCGTTTGGAGGGTCTTTTGGTGCCCTTTTTTTGCTTTTTGGCTTTTTTTGCTTTTTTTGCCTCTGTTTGGGGCGTAGAGTCTTTTATATTTTCTTTATTTAATTGGGGGGGGTTACTTTTTCTCCCCCCCCCCTTCTGAGTAGGGGGGGGTAAACCCCTTCTTGAATTGGGTTAACCTCTTAAACCCCCCCCCCGTGCCCATCTATGTATAATAACCATTTTTTAACCATGTCAAAATGAAGCTGAAAATTCAATAAATTATCACCGGGAGAAATATCAAAAGGGCAATTTAATAGCGCTAATGTGAATGCTTCGACTTCTCATTGGGCAAAAATCTAAAGTTTTCGTTGCGATATCATTTTAGCAAGACAGGAAGCTAACGTTAAAATGTGCTATTTCCATTGAAGATCGAATTCTATTCTTTCCGACTTATTTTAAAAGACTGCGAATGAGAAGTTGTTTCCCAAAGAAAATAACAAATCAGCCTTTTGCTTTTTTTTTTGAAACTATTTTACCCACGTGTTAGCTGCCGGGTCCGTAATGAGCCCCGACTACAACGTTGTTATCGGGGCAAAAGGCCAAAATGTCGGCTGGTTTGAATTGTTGTTCCATTTTATTAACGTTTTTAAGTTTTTCAGTTTTCCTTCCCTTGATTGAACGTTTCCCTCCGAGTTAAGATGGATTACAACAGATTATTTTAGAAAAATTTTTTTATTAAGAAATGTCCTTTGCTGTGTCGCAACTGTTTTGGCGGGAATAAAAATCAAGCAATTTTTTTTTTTTGAATTTGTGGGTTATAAAATAAATTGAAGTACCCTAGCGTGACCAACAAAGAAGTGCATAAATTTATACGAGTAACAAAAATATCTAAAGAATTAGTGTAGGTATATAATTTATGTTTATATAATATGTTGCTTGGGCCGTAGTTATAGCTGTGTTAACGATAGGTGGGCAGCCTCCCGGATTTGGGGGGTATACCCGACCCCCGAAATTTGAAGGGGGGTGTCCCAAAAATTTTTTTGGGGCATACCTCAAATACCCCATTTTCGGTGTTTTTAGTACTGGGACCCCCCAAATTTTAGGGGAGGTGTCCGGTGTACCCCCAAATTTTAGAGGGAGGGGGTGTCGGCAGTGGCGTGCCTAGGGGGGCGGAGCGGGGCGGCCCCTCCCCCCGAAATCCGGCAAAGCCGGATTTTTTCGTAAAGGGGGGACCCTTATTTTTTAAATTTTGGGAGAGAAAAATTTTTTCTTTAATATTAATACAGAAGCTTTCGTGATGCCTTTCAAAAGCATATTAATAGTCAAAAAACCAAAATGTCCCCGCTACGCGGGTAGTTTAAATTAACAATTTATCTTAGTTTTTTGATTTCAAATCAAATATCCCGTTCACAAGGGCGTAGCCAGGGGGGGTTGTAGGGGTGGCAACCCCCTCCTTTTGGGTTGGCGGAGGTAAAAATTTGGGGCTCCAAAGAGAACAATTTTAAAAAATTTCCTCGCGCTTCGCTCCGCTCAGCGCTCGACATTTATATACCTTTTTACAACATTTAAGTGATGTTTTTATTGAATTTCAAAGACAATTTTTAGAAAATTTTTTCGTGCTATCGCACGATTTTTAATGTTATACCTTTTTAAACCGGAAATTTTTCAAGTTTAACTTAAAAAAACAATGCAAATACAGACCTGTACGGTTTTAAAATGCCCCCCCCCCCCCCCCGTTTTATTGGAGGATTTGCCCCCCCGTTTTATTGCCCCCCCCCCCCCCGCCAGAAAAAGTAAAAGTACCCAAAAAATGTGACGCCATTTTTGACCTATGATGACGCCATCATCGTGAATTTTTTGCAGTTTTTAGTCTATTTCAATGTATTTTAAGCCATTTTAGACCTATTTTTACCTTGTTTTCGCTTTTTTTGTCCCTTTTTCCCTTTTCCCTTCTTTTTCTCTTTTTTTCTTCTTTCTTTCTCTATTTTTTTTCTGCCCCCCTGCTTTCCCCACCCCCGTTTTATTGCCGCCCCCCGTTTCAAAAAAGTGCCCCCCCCGTGCCCCCCCGTTTTGGAATTCCCCCCCCCCCCCCCGGTTTTAACCCCGGGGGGGGGGGGGGGCAGTGCACAGGTCTGCAAATAACAACAAAAAGAATCACCTAGCGCGAAGCGCAAAAATTTTTACCCTTTTTTAATGTCTTTTTTACGGTCTTTCGAAAATTTGGCGTACAACCCCCTACAACCCCCCCTTTTGAAAAAATTGTATGGAGTACAACCCCCCCCCTTCCCGAAATCCTGGCTACGCCCCTGCCCGTTCAGTAGTTTAAGGCATACATGTTTAATAAAACTAATATAAACACTATTATCCTTTTATTAATGTTTTAAACACATGTTTTAAATGTATAGGTATAAAAAAACTTAAATTTGTAATAAGTATCATCTGGAATTAAAATTTCTAGTGTATTTTAGCGCCTTAAATTAAAAATTTTCTCCCTCGGGGGGCATTCTGCCCCCCGAACCCCCTGAAAAGGGCCTCTGTCCCTTGATCCCGCTGGGGGCTCTCGCCCCCCAGACTCCCCCCCAATATCTGGGGGGCTGCCGCCCCCCAGACCGCCCCCCCGAAATGAAATCCTGGGTACGCCACTGGGTGCCGGCTATAATCAGAATTTTTAGAAGGGTATCAAATATATAACCCCCAACCATACATGGGCAAGTTGGTCCGGAGTGGGGGGGTTAAACCCCAAATTAGGGGGGGTTAAAATCCGAGAAACGCAAAATACCCATATCGTTTTTTTCTGGAGTGCATTTTACCCATATCGTTTTTTGATTTTGAAGGAAAAATAGATAAAAAACGCTAATTTTAGGTCAAAAAGCCTTTTTTATTTCATTTTTAAGCTTTTTATTGCTTAAAACATTCATTTTGACCTCAAAACTTAAGTTTGGAGGCAGTTAGAAGTCCCCCCTTTCAGAAGTCATTTTAAAGACTTTTTTCTTCATTTTTCCAAAATTGGGGGGGTTAACTTTTTCTCCCCTCCCCCACTTCTAAGTGGGGGGGGGTTAAACCCCCCTTCTCAGAATTTGGGGGGTTAACCCCCCCAACCCCCCCCCCCCTGTGCCCATGTATGCCCCCAACTCCCTCTGTTCACCTATGGTGTTAAACAAAGGGTCCAGAGGAATCCACCCACCTCTAGCGCCAAAGTTTTTGATATTCTATGAAAAAAATCAACGGCCCTTTCTTCCCAAAATTCGAAAAAGCAGTCCGGCCTACCCATACTCGAGCAAGTTGGTACGGAGTGTGGGGGGGGGCGTTAAACCCCAAATTATGTGGGGGGTTAAATCCGAGAAACGCAAAATACCCATATCGTTTTTTTTTTCTGGAGTGCATTTTACCCATATCGTTTTTCGATTTTAAACAAAAAATAGGTAAAAAAACGCTAATTTTAGGAAAAAAACGTTAATTTTAGGTCAAAAAACCCTTTTTAGGTCTCTAAATTTCTTTTTTGTGAAATCCAGGCTCTGCCAATATGTGCTAATGCAATTTTTAACTAAGAAAGCATGTTTTACCGCTAAAAACATTAGATAATACGTTATTAGGTCAAAAACAGTGTATTATACAACTTTATCCACGTACCTGTTTTTTTAACGGTTTCAAAATTTAAGAGGGGGGCTCCGTTCCCCCCAAAATTTCCGGGGGAGGGGAGGGCGGAATACCCCCCCCCCCCCCCCCGAAATTTTTTTGTACTACAATCAGCTCCCCTCTCAAAAATGAAAGCCTGGGTACGTCCCTGATGAAACCCGAACGTCGCAAGCAAAATCTTATTCAACGAGAAACTGGTTTTCATTTGCGCGATGGCGTGGAAGTTTAAAAGTGCAAAAATAAAGTAGAATTTGCGCTTTAAGAATTATTCGAATAGATTCAAAATATATTAAAATGTAATGTAACGTTTAAACCTCATAAGTAAACGTACCTATTGTGGATGGAACACTTTTTGTTTGTTAAAGCACAAACCTACCAATGATTTCAAGCTTATCCATGGATTCATGGAAGGTTTATTTATCAAAACTGTATCACTAATGTTTAAATTTGAATTTTTAATAATTTTAAATTTAAATGCTTAGCATGACCTGCGTTGCCAATGTGCAAAGCCACCACGATTTCGAGGACGTTTTCGAGTTAGACGAGGACAGTATGGACGGAGTTTTCGAGAAGGAGAACGGTTCCGTCAAATTTGAATACGAGCTTATGGGTAAGAATTAAAAAATTTGAATAAGATCTTTAGTTTACCAATTCGGAGCCGCTCATCCCGGCTTTTTCAAGAATATTTTATTGTTTTGTATTAAGCTTTGAGGAAAATTTAGTTTATAAGAAAATTGTGACAAAATAATCTGTTGCATTACTCATTATTTTTCGGATCTTAAGAGCTCGAGGTTGCTTCTAAGCTCCAAAAGAGGAACTCCGCTCCGGGGTTCCGGCCAACTTCACTACTATACTACATTTTTTTAAAAAAATTTTATGAGTATAAAATATGCAACCCGCACCCGTTTCTTTTATAATTTTCACCTTAAAAAATCTCTGTCTGAAGATGAATTCCGTCAGGGTGAAATTGTTTGGGTGTTTAAGTAACCACTCATTCTTTAAAAAAATTTACGTGCGAGTACTTATTTGTTATTATTTTTTGGTTTCTACCTTTATTTTTCTATTTCTTCTTGACGGCGAGCGGTACGCTCTTAATTTTAGCCTGAAAGAAATCAGGTTAAACTTGTTTTCGTTTTTTTATTCTTCTTTTTTTTATCACTTAAATTTTACTTCTTGTTTTTTATTTATATAAATTAAAATCAAATTAAATTCTTGTTTATCTGTCACTAATTTATGTAAAAACTGTTGATATTGATTTTCTCTTACACGAAAATATTTAAACCAAAAAAGTTATACTTGCTTAAATTTTTCGTTCTAAACACACCCATTATTATTTGATTAAAGATTATTTTTTATCATTTCTTTTTTTAGAAAAAACCCCAAAACTAAAAAAACGTTTAAATAAATCAAATTGTAATATACATACAAGTGATGTGCCCCGGAGATCCGGTGTTCCACCCTATATTTTTACGAAATTCATTAATATTAAAGAGTGATGCCATAGATTATTTTGTCAAAATTTTTTTATAAATTAATTTTTTTTCAAAACTTGTATAAAACGTTAGAAATAGTCATAAAAATGCAAATAGAATAACTTTAAATGTAATTGAAGCTTAAATAATTTTAAATAAGCTAAAAATTGCTCATTTAAGGGGCGAAGTTCCGGAGCTCTCTCTGCTTAAAATGGCCGGATCTCCGGAGCATGATATTTGAGAGTAAGAATATCACTAATACTAATACATACCAGCAGCATCATAAAATTGTTGGTTGGTTTAATAAAATGCGTCTCATTTTGCCAAAAAAGAGAGGAAATATCGTAATATATCTTGTGACTATTGATTTTGTTTCTCTAAGCGTGAGCGAATGGGATTTATATATAAAACACATTATCCTCTGTCACTGTGGTGGCATGGCGTTCTTGTCGCTATAAGCTCGGTTATATGGAAATTTCTAAGCTGTCCCTCCGCGGAATTTAAATAACAAGCAATATGGATGCAATTATTGATAAGAAAGAGTCAATTATTGATAAGAAAAACGATTCAATAGAATTTCAATACATTCTGATGGGTAAGCTTTGACTTTATAAGGGTTTTTTTAATTATAAGCAAAAACAATCGTTTCGATGCAACATTTCAAGTTTGAAATTTATAGAAAACAAAATATAAACTTTTAAAGTAATATTTAGAAAAAATGTTTAGATTTAATTTTTAATATTTCACAAATTTTATTATTTTTAACGCTTGAAATTTTAAGTTTTAAATTAGTTCTATAAAATACTCGTTACCGGTACAGGTATACACAATATTATTACTTCTGCCTGGTCATGTCAACATTATTGATCGCGCGATAAAATTACTCTCGTTTTGTTCGAAGGTCTAAAAAAACATTGCCAGCCCATTTTTTCGCCCAAGTTCTTAACAAAATTCGACGGAAAAAAAACCAACCGCAAGAATAAAATATATTATAAAAATAGACACCGAGTGGCACATTTTTATTAATTGTGTCATTTACAGCTTTTTTCTTTCTTTTAAAAAATACATTATATAAGTTAAAATTCTTTGTAAGATTTAAAAAATGTTCATAAGGACGGGGGACCTAGTCGTTGAGTTTTTTTTAAATTTGAACTGTTAATCTGGGTTGTAGTTGTATTTCAGTAAACGTCGAAGGTAAAGAAATTCGTTGAGTTGAGTACCATTATAAACCCGTTGTTTTTAAGTTTTTTAAATTTGATTTTATGTCTAGACGTGTTGTTGCATTTGAACGGAAATAAAGTGTGTGTGCGCACTATCGCGCATGTGTATTATTAATTTTTTTATAAAGCAGGATATGTAAAGATTTTGCTATGGAGGAGGAGGGGGGGGGCGGTCTCTCGGTGTCGCGGCGGGATTTGTGTAAAGTACATTACGTAAAATGTAAATAAAAAAGAATTTGTGAATCGTATTAGGAATACATTGTATGTATACAGCAAAAGAATGTTCGACAGCGCACTAAATTTCTAACCAAAATTTTGCAGGAAAACTCGCACAACAAGATTTGTTTTGTTTTATTAGTGCGAAAATTATCGCCACGCGAAAACAGCAATATAATTGAAATGAAAGTCACAATTTTTACAAGAAAACTAAGACTGTTAAAAATCTCTATGCGGGAAAAGTAGATTTCACAATTTCTCTGTGTCATAAAATGTCAGATTTTTGCACAAAATCGTGCCTCTGACCTTTTTAGCAAAATTTTGGTTAAAAATGTGGTATACCTTCGTACATTCTCTTGTGTTACCTACATATTGATTGAATCAAACGATAATAATTTCAATTATTATTTATCATCGATTAACTGGAAAGATTTTATGAACTTAAATCTGATAATTGTGGTTATTTTTGTATTATAATTATATTCTGTCACATCAAACAGTGCTACTGACATTTCGTCGTTACTACGGCAAAATGAGCCACTGTAATAACAAAATACACGTGACTGTGACTCATTCTGCAGTAAATAGTGTCCTGTTTTAAATTTTAAATAAGTCACAGCGAACATATTTTTTCAGTGCGGTTATTTACCTGCTTCTGTATGTTCCTGGCGTTTGACAAAATAAATAAAAATAATTAAATAAAATAAATACGAACTGTGGCTCATTTTGCCGTAGTGACGTGACGACGATTTTGTCATTACAACGTTATAAAGAATCGCAATTAGTATAAAATCAAAGCGACACGGACTCATAATGCTTATGGACTTACCTAGCGTAACAAAATTTTTGGTTGCTGGTCCCGCCGCGAAATCAAAATTCATTATAAAATAAATATTTTTTACTGGTTTTTTTTAAAAAACTGTAAATAAAAATATTAAAAAAGTCATTCCAAGTATTTTTGTAACTTTTAACCGTTGTTTTTACCCAGTTTTTGCAACACTAAGGTATTTCGTATGCAAATTTGTTGGATTGGTAATCACCTTTTTTTAGTGCTTTAATTTAATACATAAAGTCTTTAAAATTTTTAAAATAGTAGTAGTATTATTTGTAGTATTCCATGTTAAAAAAATATTAAAATGAAGTGCATCTAATTTGTGAGGCATTCTGCCTCATGGCGGGACCGCCGATCCAACTTTCGTTATGCCAGGTAAGTCCATAGTTAATTGTGTTTTAAAAGATAAAAAAAAGTCACAGTTACAATACAAGTATTTCATGACGATTCTGTCTTATTTTGTCATAGTAACGAACGAAGATTCTGTATATTTTAGATTTTTTAGATTATACATTTCTTCATTAATACGGTAAAATGGGCCATTGTCATTATAAAATAAACGTGACTTTGATTCATTATGTAGTTAATAAAGTCTTGTTTTAAATTTAAAATGAGTCACAGGCATAGGTGGGCAGGGGAGGTTTATACCCCCACCCCCCCCCCCCCCCGGCGGGCCCCGAGCGGGGGGGCAAACCCCCCAAAAAAAAAATCCCGATTATAGCAGACGCCCCCCTTTTTTCTTCTTTTCCTTCTTTTTCTTTTTTTCTTTTTTCCCCTTTTCTCTTTTTCTTTTTATTCTTAATTCATTTTACTCAACTTTTCATAATCATTTTACAATTTTTTTTCTTCATTTTTTTCCGGGGGGGGGGGGGTCTTTTTCCCCCCCTCGGGGGGGGGTCTCAAAATTTTGGGAGTATCCCGGACATCCCCTAAAATTTGGGGGTCCCAGTACTAAAAACGCTAAATGTGGGGTATTTTAGGTATTTCCAAAAAAAAGTTTTCGGGACACCACGCCCCCCCCCCCCACTTCCCGAAATTTGGGGGGTTGGGTATACCCTACCCCCCTTAAATCCGAGAGGATGCCCACCTATGGTCAAAGGCATACATGGGCACGGGGGGTTAACCCCCCAAATTCTGGGAAGGGGGTTTAACCCCCCCCCCACTCCTCAGAAGTGGGGGGGGAGAAAAAGTTAACCCCCCAATTTTGGAAAAATCAAGAAAAAAAATGTTTTTAAAATGACTTCTAACTGCCCCGAAACTTTAGTTTTGAGGTCAAAATGAATGTTTTAAGCAATAAAAAGCTCAAAAATGCTATAAAAAGGACTTTTTGACCTAAAATTAGCGTTTTTTATCTATTTTTCCTTCAAAATCGAAAAACGATATGGGTAAAATGCACTCCAGAAAAAAAAACGATATGGGTATTTTGCGTTTCTCGGATTTTAACCCCCCCCCTAATTTGGGGTTTAACCCCCCCCCACTCCGGACCAACTTGCCCATATATGGTCAAAGGCACATATATTTTATACGGACTGTGGCTGATTTTGCCATAGTAACAATGATATTTGAATATAGATTTCTGTACATTGTACATCTCTTATAGATTGCAATAATGAAGGAGAGGGCGAGAACGGTGCTAGCCAGCCAATAGCAATTCAAACTTCTCAGGAACACTTAACGCCGGGTGCTGGCTGCCTGGCGAGTCACGGGTCTTCTATGCCGGTTATTACACCTTTGCCTATCAGGTAATTGTAGCAACTCCCGTTGTGATGATGTCTAGAAAATACGACGCCTTATATTAGGTATAAACGTAATGTAATCCAGCGGGTGATGGATGGTACAGTGCGGCACATCAGTCGATGAATTAGCTAGCAGACCTGTGCACTGCCCCCCCCGGGGTTAAAACGGGGGGGGAATTTCCAAAATGGGGGGAGGCACGGGGGGCAACTTTTTTGAAACGGGGGGGGGGCAAAAAAACGGGGGGGGCAAGCAGGGGGGAAAGAAAAAAATAAGAAAAAAAGGAGAAAAAAAGAAGGGAAAAGAGAAAAAGGGATAAAAAAAGCGAAAATAAGGTAAAAATAGGTCTGAAATGGCTCAAAATACATTGAAATCGGCTAAAAACTGCAAAAAAATTGCGATGATGGCGTCATCATAGGTCAAAAATAGCGTCATAATTTTAGGGTATTTTTTTCATTTTTTTGCGGGGGGGCAATAAAACGGGGGGGGGCATTTCCAGACCGTGCACAGGTCTAAGAAAGTGAGGCTGGAGATCACAACTCACAGGCTCACATCATAATATCGCCCCTGTTTTTTTGACAAAAAGCTAAAAATATCTTTGTTTCACGTTCTTTTTTGTCAAAACTTCCATTTATTCTGGCTCGTATTTTTGGACCTCACATAATCAACAAATATCAGACAATATTATCATTATCACTAATTTTTTACTAAAAAAATACTACCTATCTTTTTTACTTATCATTTTCAAGAACAACCCATCGAATTGGATGGACTACTTTTAAGTATGGCCGAACTAATAGCTTAGAACAGTTATTTTTCAAAAACACTCCATTAAATAAAATGTGTTTTTATCAATCTTAATAAAAACAGGTAAACTTAAAAAGTTATCATGATAAAACTCATGAACAACACAACATAAATCAAGGACTGTAGATCTTATTTTTCTTAAGCAACCTAAGCAAAACCTCAAAACCTCAAATCAAACTAAAATTTTATTTTAGCTTCATTTTAAGGCTTTGCTTAGGTTGCTTAGGGAAACTTAAGTCTACAGTCCACGATTAAAACTATTAATAAGTTTTATCATGATGGTGTAGTTAAAAAATAAAGGTTTTAAACTTTTATTTCGTCTATACTAAATAGTCCATGTAATACGATGGGTTGTTTTTAAAGAATGCGGAACTGCCTTCTATAACTCCCTGCCTAAAGCTCAATTTTAAGTAAGAAGAGCCACTAAAGCTCAATAAGTAAGAGAGAGTTTTCTATGGTCACAAGAGTATAAGTTTTCGGTTTAGCAAAAAATATTTTGCTCTTTTTTAATGATCAGATAACAGAATTAATACTTTTCTAAGCATAGTCTATGCAAACCTGTGCCCGGTCTGGAAATGCCCCCCCCCCCGTTTTATTTAAGGATTTGCCCCCCTCTCCCGTTTTATTGCCTCCTCCCCGCCAAAAAATAAAAAAGTACTCTAAAATTATGACGCCATTTTTGACCTATGATGACGCTCTCATCGCAAATTTTTTGCAGTTTTTTAGCCTATTTTAACGTATTTTAAGCCATTTAAGACCTATTTTTACCTTATTTTCGCTTTTTTGTCCCTTTTTTTACCGTTTATCTTCTTTTTTTTCCTTTTTTTCTCTTTTTTTTCTTCCCCCCCCCCTGCTTGCTCACCCGTTTTTGTGCCCCCCGTTTCAAAAAAGTTGCCCCCCGTGCCCTCCGTTTTGGAATTGCCCCCCAATAAAACCCCGGGGGGCAGTGCACAGGTCTGTTTCATCATTTCATTATTGTTTTCTTTTTCTTTCTTTTTCTTTTTTTTCTTTTCTTTTTTCATCAAAAACATCAAATCTGCGACTTAATCGCCGCCAACATAAACTACATACAATTCTAAAAAATATCAATGAACATAGCTATCTAAAAATGACTTTAAAGGCTCAAAAAAACGCTTATTTAAGTCAGTTTTAAAACTTTTCCTGAATGCATCCAGAGAATCGACAGTTACTTGAGATGGGATTAGATTGTTCCAAGGTATAACGACCCTATTTGCAAAAGAAGATTTCCTTGCATTAATTCGACTATCTTCAACTGCCAATTTAATAGGATGACCACGGCTGGCCTGCATAGGTGTTTTTTTGGGGGTACAGAGGGGTCCCCCCTAGAGCCAAAATTTTGGACCCCCCTAGAAAAAAATCCAGGCCCCCTCCCCCCAAAGCTTGAGAGCGGATCACCTGACTCCCCCTAGCGAGGCTGATCCCCCTCCCGACCAATTTTGAAGTATATTGTTGTATTTACTGTCGAAAACACGGTTTTTAGTTAAAAACAGTGTTTAAATACACTTTTTAGGCCTAAATAGGCGGTTTTAATACATAAAATTCAATATTAGACCTAAAAACACTTAAATTATTGAGTTAAAACAATTTTGTTAAAAAATTGGACCCCCTGACCCCCCACCCCTTAATTTGAAATCTCGTACCTAGGGTCGACCCCCCTAAACAGCCAGGGGTCTGGACCGGACCCCCCTAAAAAGTTTTGGCCTTCCACTTGGGGGTGGACCACCCGCCTTAGCGGACCCGACCAAAAACACTTATGTTGGGCTGTAGGTTAAACTTAAAAAATCTTTGGCTTGCAAATTGTTTAAGCTATGTATAATTTTAAAGCACTCATATAAATCAGTTCTGTCTCTTTGGTCCTTTAATCTTTCTAAACCTAGGTAATCCAGTCTTTGTTCATAACCAACAGGTAAAAACTTGCATTTATAAAACAACTTCCTAGTGATATTTTGTTGCACTTTTTCCAAAATGTTTATATCTTTTTGTAAATAAGGGTTCCAAACTGCACTAGCGTACTCCAGAATAGGTCTAACATGGGACTTATACGCTCTGAGGAGATTATTTCTAGAGTTTGAATTAAATGTTCTAAAAATTAGTGATGTCACTCTCATTGCTTTTTTTTGCTGTGATTTTACAGTGTTGAGAGAATTTCATGTCATGAGATATATAAACACCTAGGTAACGCACCAATTCTCTAGTTGCAAGTACATTATTAAAAAGCTTATATTTACAAATTAACTCTTTGCTATGATTTTGAATATTAAGAACTTCACATTTATGATCAGATAATTGCAATTGCCAGTTTTGTGACCAGCTGTATATTCTATCTAAATCTTTTTGATGTCTTAAGGTTTGAATGTGGTAATCTTTAGATACCGATTTTGCAAACAACTTTATATCATCTGAAAAGAGTCTAATTTGTGAGTACTTAACACAATCAACAATATCATTAATATAAATAAGAAAAAGAAATGGACCCAAAACAGAAACCTGAGGAACTGAACTTTTTACAGGAAATGATTTGGATACTGAGTCATTAATTACAACTTTAATTTCCCGCCCAACGAAAAATTCTTTTATCTATTTTAAAATTTTATCAGAAACACCATATTTTTTTAGCTTATATAACAATTTTTGATGTGACACAGTGTCGAAGGCCTTGGCAAAAATCCAAGTAAATGACATCAATTAGAAGTTTATCTTTTAATGTGTGCGTCCACTCATTAAAAGTTTCCAACAGCTGTGTTATTGTAAAACTTTTTCCCTTAAAACCATGTTGAAACCTTGACAAAATGATATGGAAAAAGACAAGAAGTTGTTCTTTGACTAGCTGTTTCATTAGTTTACAAGAAAAAGATGTAAGTAAAATTGGACGATAATTTTCTTTTAGGCTTTTGGTGCCTTTTTTAAACAGTAAGTTTAATAAAGCTATTTTCCAATCAAGTCTTAATTCTCCAAAATCAAAAGACATCTGAAAGATTATTGCCAAAGGTTCAGCAATAACTTTAGCCTAGCGTTTTAAAAAGTAAGTTGAAAATAGTCAGGTGTTCAAAACAATTTGTTTGGGAGCTTTTTAAGGGTGCAAATTTTTTTGTACTCTGATCTTGATTTTTCATCAATATTACGGTTATGCCAAAGTTTTTTCTTTTGATTTTGTAGTTTTGTTATATGTAGTAGATATTGTACAATTTTTTTTGTTTGTAAATAATTTTTTCCAGAGACATGTCTATTCATTCCTAACAACAAAATATCCTTGAATCTCTGCCAAGCATTTTCTACTGTGCCACATTCCTCAAATAAAATTTTCCAGTTGATTGTAGATAAATACAAACTTAGCATATCATAATCTGCTTTTAAAAAATCAGGTATGTAGTTTTAAATCTTATTTTTAGATCTCTCAAATATTTTAAGATTAATTTCAGAAAAAATAGTGTCATGGTCTGATTGTGAAAAACTGGGCGCAACAGTGACATTATTAAAAATTTCTCTATCCTTTGTGAACAAAAGATCCAGATAATTATTTTCACTAGTTGGTTGTGAAACAAGCTGATACATACCTAGCTCAATAAGAAACTCAACCAATTATTTTCATTTTGCGTTTTTGAAGTTATTTTACCTGAAGACAAATCTCCCCCTGGCAGATTGAAATCTCCAGTTAAAACAATAGTTCCTACAAAGTTTTCTGTTAAAATCCTGATTAGCTCAAATATTAAATTGTCTTTTTCTTTGCTGTACTAGGTTCTCTATAAATACCAATGAATCTCAGTTTAGATGACTTCTGTAGAAAAATGTCAACCGCTACTAGTTCTATTGCATCATACTTTTCATCTATTTCAACTTCAACTATTCTAAAAATATTTTTAATTAATAGAACTACTCCACCTCCTCGCCGCTGCTGTCGATCCCTTTGATAAACATGAAATTCTCTATTTTTGACGATCAATGCATTAGAAGTTGTTTCAGTGAGCCATGTTTCACAAATAAAGGAGATATCAATATCATCATAGATAAGGCTATCTCCTGAAATCAGAACATCAAGCTCGTCTAAGTAGTTAGCAAGGCTTCTTGCATTCATACACAAAATTTTTATACTAGGTATAAGCTTTAGTTTACTATAATGGTAATTAGTCTCGAAATATCCTATTTTGAAACCTTTAGGGGAGCCTTGAGAGTGATGTCGAACAAAAAGACATCACCATCAGCAGATTACCAAAGTGAAACCTTTTTGTTCTGCTCTCTTAGCTCCCGAAGATTACCAAGCAACTTTTTTTGACAGACTCTCTGTTCCTCAGTCAGAGACGGCTCTATGTAAACTTTGTCATATTTGGTGGAATCCCTTAGGCGACCACCTGAATGAACTTACTTATCACGAATATGTTTATTAATTAACCTAATTTTCAGCAGCCTGGGACGGTCGCTAGCTCTTCCAATGCGAAAAATTTCAATTGAGTGGATGACTTCACCTGTGTCACTACTATCAAGAGTTTTTAATAACTCAGCCACGTTTTCCTTTTCTCTGTTATCATTCTCTGGAAAGCCAGAAACAACCAGCATTGTCTCATGTTTTTTTCGGACCTCCATGCACTTGAAATAACTGTACATCATAGGTATTAAACGATTAAATACTTTTTCGCACACGGTGGAGACCAGCTCCACATCAACACCAGAAGCCCGTGCCTCCAGTGGTGTGCCCAGGGGGGGCGTCCGCCCCCCCCCCCCCGAAATCCGGCGAAGCCGGATTTTTTCGTAAGGGGGGGCCCTTACGTTTTTTGAAATTTGGGAGAGAAAATTTTTTTTCTTAAATATTAATACAGAAACTTTCCTGATGCCAACCAAAAGCATATTAATAGTCAAAAAACCAAATTTTCCCCGCTTCGCGGGTAGTTTAAATTGACAATTTATCTCAGTTTTTCAATTTCAAATCGATTTGGCCGCTCAATATTAAGGCATACATGTTAAATAAAACTACTATAAACATTGTTAACCTTTTATTAACGTTTTAAACACATGTTTTAAATGGATAGGAATAAAAAACCTTAAATTTTGTATTAATTATCATCTGGAATTAAAATTTCTAGTGTATATTAGCGCCTTAAATTAAAAAGTTTCTCCCCGGAGGGCATTCTGCCCCCGGACCCCCTGACAAGGGGCACTGCCCCTTGACTCCGTTGGGGGCTCTCGCCCCCCAGACCCCCCATTTCTGGGGGGCTGCCGCCCCCCATACCCCCCTCAGGGTTAGTATGTACCCCCCCCAGACCGCCCCCCCGAAATGAAATCCTGGGCTCGCCACTGCGTGCCTCCTCCATTTGGGCGATCCTCTCCTCTACATCCGCCAACTTTTGCTGCAGAGCCGCATTCTCCGCTTTTAGCCTGGCGATTTGATTTGTTCTGGTTGAACTTATTCTTTTCTTAAGTTATCCTAAGCTTTAACATAAAGGCCTCTGTAAGTAATCTTCGCGTATGGTAGATCCATTTTAAATTAGTACAAATTACAGTATGAAAAGTTAAAAACTGAATCTAGTGTAAGTAAATTATAATAACGTTAAAAATGCTTACTTGAACCCACCAGGGCGCATACATTTTTGTACATGACATGATTTTTCTATGTTAAATTTCGCTGCATAGAAATGCTTGTTGTACCGTACGTTATTATGCTATATTGATATTGTTGAATGAAAGCCTTTCAAAAACAAACATTAATAAAATTAATTCCAGGGATTGGCCTCCTGAAGATGCTGTTAACAACCCTTTAGAATACGCTAAGCAACACAATCAAGGGGAGGATGAAGAAATAGATGATTTAGATGAGCTTTACGTAAGTTTTAGTTGTTTTTTTATTTTTATTTTTTGAAAAATTTTAAATTAAAATTGTTTCACGAAATGAAATTTTTGGTTTTAATATTTGTAAAATGACCCAAACCCATTACTTTTACTAAGAATGAACAAGAGATTAATTTTTCCTTGCTTATGTTGAAAAAAGTTCAAAAAAATATTTTACTAAAATCATATTGTAACGAAAATAAGCTTATTTAGCCTCAAATAAACACAGTACCTAACATATAATGACGATTTAAGTCATTGTTATTACAAGGTTTAAAAAAAAACAAAGCTGTTGTAAGATTTTTTGTTAAATTAAAAAAAACCGAACGAGAAAACCATTAAAAAGTGACTAATTTTCATCTTTTTTTCAAATTTTTTTATTTCACTCTAAAATTTCGAACGCAATGATTTTTTAATTGTGGGAAAACAATAAAATTACTACTTTAAAATTATTTAGCCTGTTATTAATGTTCCCACCCCCGCAAAAATTTTAATTTTAACACCGTACCTACCCCCCCCCCCCCCGAAATTCTAAATACACCCCTCCCCCCCTTTCCGAGCCAAATTTCCGGTACTGTCACAAACACGTTTTTGTAGTTAAAAACAATACGTTTGTACTCTTTTTATACATAAAAACCTATTTTGGTGTATAAAATTCTATATTAGTGCTAAAAACAATCAATGATTTAAAATAACTTTGTTTGGAAACTGGACCACTCCTGACCCTCTCTGGATTTCACACTGGTCTACCCCGGGTCGACTTCCCCTAAAAGCTAGAGAGGGTACGGACCCCCTGGACTTGAACCCCTCTCCTAGATTTTAGAGGGCCAATTAGCCGGGGTAGCCACCATAGGTGGGCAGGGGAGTTATATCCCCGAAAATCCCGATTGCTGGCGACACTTCCCCCCCCCCCGCCTAAAATTTGGGGTACATGTGGATCATAAGAAATTTACATTTGGTTTGTGCAGCACACATGATAATCATACATTTTTTTGATAATGATTTGTTTATGCGGTGAACAAAATACACAACACTTTTTTGCTCTTTAGGATCACAGATCAATAGTTGTAAAGCCGAGAAGAGCCACTGTAAGTGGCGGTGATGACAAACCTCTAATAGACAATAAGAGTTTCACTCTCGGGCAAAACCATCCAGGATTCAATCCCCCTCCTTATTTAGGATTATGCAAAGAGGTATTTTATTGTATTTTCCGTTTTGCAAATTATGTACGGTACTCTTTTCTATTTGATAATAGTGGAACAATTTTTATAAAGCGAAAAATATTAAAATTTTACTACGAAACATAGGTGGACAATGAAGTTGCCGGAGGGAGGATTCAAAGGACATTCAAAGTATGCAAAGGACATCCCAAGGAGTCCAAAACACAAATTAAAATATTTTAACATTATTTAAACTGACCAAATCACACTTTTTGATTGTCAATAGGACACCTTTGGCTTTTGATTGTTCAAAGGACACCTTTGGGTTTTCCAAGGGACAACTTTATATTCTCCAAAAGGCAAATCAACTTTGATTGTCCAGAGAATAACGTTGGATAGTCCAAAGGGCAATTTCGGCTTGTGAAAAATTGTCTTTTAGACGAAGTATGAACTGAACTTAAAACCTTAAAAACTTTCCTTTGAACATTTTGTACAAAGTATACACCAGGGGCCTATTTCATAACCTATTTCATAAAGATTTTTCAAATTTTAATTTAATAAACGCATTTAATTTCTTCTTATTTTATTAATTAAAAAAATACGTACGTAATTATGGAGTTTACAGAATTTACAGACATGTAATTTTTTAAATTCTAAACGCAATTTTATTAATATAGTTTTTAATTAGATATACAAAAGAAAAATGTGCGTTCATTAATTTACAGCGGTAAATTAATTACAAACAATTTTTATGAAATAGGCTCCAGGCTTTAATCTTGCATGTTTTTTAGGCCCCAGCGGAGTTGCCACACTCCATAGAAAAGGACGACCCGGAGATGCTCATGAAGAAGTGTCCCACGCGGAAAAGGCACGCCAGCGGTGATGTCACGCGGGCGCGCCGCGTCGCCGGCCGTCTGGACTCCGTTAACTCTCATTTCGGCGGCCCCGTCAAGTACGTGTGGTGACGGAGCTCCGGAGCTATCCAGGTGTGGAACTCCGGAGGTTCGCTCTGGAAATTCACCGCCAGGAGAAAGGACGGAATGTAGTGTCGCACACGCGCAGATTAGTGGGTTTTTCGTTCGCACTTTAACAGGACTTCGAATTGGACGATAAATATTGATTGAATTGAAGTTTGGTTGCTGTTCGTCGGAAGGGTTTTCGGCTCGTGCGCGTGCCGGGATCGGCCTTTAAATGTTTGTTTGTTAGTTCGTTCGTTCGTTTGTTTGTTTGTTTGTTTGTTTGTTTTAAAATCAAACAAACGTCAAGTGTTCGTAACTACGGTAAAATGAGCCACAATTCGTATAAAATATATGTGACTGTGACTCATTTTAAATTTCAAACAGGACCCTATTAACTACAGAATGAGTCACATTCACGTGTATTTTATAATCACTGTGACTGATTTTTTTAATTATTGTGACTCTTTATTTCTTAGTAGCTACGAAATGCTGGAGACGAGCTCGGCAGGACCTCTACTCGGCCTATTTTTTTTTGGACCTATTCCTTCCTATGTATGTATTTTTTTTGAAATTCTGTTAGTATAACAAACTCGCCTAAGTAGTACAAGAAACGTTCGTTTTTACCATGACAAAATAAGTCAGAATTGTCGTAAAATACTCATAATTGTGACTCTTTGTATGTTTTAGCACACGGATACCATAAACTTTATGGGGCAGAGTCACATTAATTTTATACTGATTTTGACTCGTTATATCGTAGTAACGGCGACATAGGATTTGTGTTAATTTTATTTTATTTTGCACAATTTGCTATTCTGACTTTTTACATGCGTCGGTGTTTGATATTATATTTATGAACTAAGAAGCAGGTTCTTTGGGAGGTATTAAAAACAAAGTAAAACACCAAATAAACACATTGCAGAAAAAAATCAGTAATTCGCTGAATTAATTTAAAAATTTTTATTTGAACTATTTTTGCTAAAAAAAAACAAAACAACGCGTCTTTAGAAATATTAATAGCTACCACCAAGTTCCGATTGAAAAAATTTACATAATGTTTAGACCCCTGTCGGTTTTTGTGTTGACATTATCCTGATTTTTTAGTTCCTCTAAAGACTTCGCAGTAGTAATTAATATTTAAGAATAACACTTTTGTATTTTTATATGTCAGTCCCAGGGTTTTGATACCTTGGTTGTAAATTTGACATATTAGTTTTTGAGATATGAAACTGTTTAGATGGACATAAAAACTGCCGGTTTTTTTTTGCATTATCTGTAAAGCGTCGGATCGGAACTAGTACAAAGAATATTGAGCTCGTATTTTTACGTGCAGGATTTTCCAAACATTTTTTAATCAAATTACCAAAATAAATCTTCTGCAGCCTCTTTTTTGGAGCTCAGAAGCTCCACTATATAAATGACGATTTATAGAATAATTAAGGAATAAATGACATTGGTTTTTTAAAATTTTTTGCAATCCAAATTTTTCAGAACTCAAAAGCGGTAAAAATAGTTTAAAGTGTTGTTTTTTTAAGATATTTTCAAAAAGCGGAAAATCAGTCATTACGCTCATGAATACGTTAGAATGTAGCAATCAATTTAATTGAATGGAAGTTAATTAATTATTAAATATCACATATATAAATAATAATGTAATGACCAACATTTCATTTATTTAGAGTTAATTATATTAGTTAATTAAGAGTAAATTCAAGAGTATTTGAGTTAAATAAAGCTGATATAATTTTATGTGATACTTCAAAAATGTTTTAACCTTTTTTTGTGTAAAAACTATCCTTAAAATAATTAGTGTTATTCGTAGATACCCGTGGAACTGGGTTATGACCACAGGTGAATAGGGAGAGGGTTCACTCCCAACAATTTCTCGAAACTACCGACAACCCCCCCCCCTCCTTCCCCTCTTAATTATGAGATTATCCCGGACACCTTACCTTCAAAATTTGGAGGTCGGGTATATTAAATCACTTTTCTCCTCGAGAAAGACCCGCCTTCTCTTAAAAGTCAAATATTTTTCATCCCTTACCAGTTACCACCGTACAAATAACCCCCTTCACTTTTATTTTATCGCACTCGCACTTATTGTGAAAATTTGGAAATTTTGTCTTTTTGTTTGGTAAATGTTTTTTCAAGACTTATATTTTACTTTAAATTTAATTTATACGTACTAATTTAATATATTTTTATTAGCATTTTTAAGAATTTACCACGTCCCCCTGTTCCCCTATTTTTACCTATCTTAAATTCATGCACCCTACCCACCCCCTAGGCCCCAGTCCTATTTTTGCCTTTACCCCGGGTCCGGGGTAAATATCTGCTAAGTTAACTTTAGGTCGGGCACCTATGGTTTTATTTGGTATGAAAAATCACATATAAATTAAATTGTATTGTTTTGTGTTCTTATTACTTTTTGAACTGGCGATGTGTTTCTAAGACTGGAATATTCATATTTTTGCAAATTTTTAATGCTTTCTTAAATTTTAATTTTCATCTTTGAAATTTTGTGATTTTAAAATCTGTGCAAATAGTTTGAAAAGATAAGGTTTTTTGTTAAAAATGCGAAAACTCGGTTTTATGTTGCTAAACATACGACCAATCAGAAAATTAATATTTACAGCAAAAGAGTGTCGGATCAAATTTTGGTTTTTAATTTTCTTTTATTCTTTACTAGTTATCGTGTCTTTGATTGATTTGTGATGAATCGTTATTTTTTAATTTATTTTCTCAAGGCTAGTTATTTTTTTTGTGGAAAATGATCGCACACTAGTTTAATTTATAACAGTTGTGCAATCATTTTACTATAAGAATTTTTGTTTCATCAATTACTATGTACCCTTCGGTTTAAAAAATTTAACGAAAGACAATTAACAGAACCTTTTTTGCTATAAGAACGCAATTTATAGGGTTAAAATTAGAAGATAATCATGAAAAAAATTCTTGTAGTGCAAAACTTTAATCTCTCCACAAATAAAAGGAATAAAACTTATGTCTAGCTTTATCAACGTTTTAGTATATCAGCATATTCAGGCATTTGTATTGCTATGTTATTTTGAGTCTTTCTAAAGTATATTATTTTAATTTATTTGCTTGTTTTGGGCGGCCGTTTTGTTGATTGCGATTACCAATAGTTGTTTTACATTTTTGCGCCATTCTACCAGATTTTCGCGCAAAAGGGTTTTTATCTAAAAGAAACTTTTAGATAAGCGTGGGCGTATAATGCACGTAAAAGAACTTTTGGTAAGTTTGGAAAATGGAAAATAATTCAGATATTTTTTGTATAAGCAAACCTTAAAGCCCGTGATCATGCTTGGTCTAAAGTGTCCAAATGACAAAAGCTAAAAATTCAATTTTGGGCAATCAGAGAGCGTTTTTTTATTTTAAAAACTTTTTAACAATGTCGAGATGCCAAAAACGCAAATAATATTTTTAAAAAAACTTTTAATTATCCCAAATCAATGTTTTCGGTTTTTGCTTTAAACACTACAGACGAGGTCTGAACCAGGAGGACTAATAAAAAATCAACCCTTTACAATTTAATAGTTACTAAATATGACTGTAATTAAGTTACCAGTAATGCGTTCATACAGCTTTAACTAACCCTAACGAAATGCAAAAAACAGCTAGCTAAGTTCCACACACTTAGTTTTAATTAAAAAAAAGGAATTTAATCGAAACATAGCAAACATATAACATAAAACGAGACTCCTATACAACGTAAAAAATCACAAATTATACAAACCAAATAATAAACGATTAAGGGTTGATTTTTAAAAGATTTAATTTATTAGGCATAAGTTCTTGAATGTTTATAGTATTAAAATAAAATAGTTAAAATGTTCAAATTTTGGAATTATTCACAGCGTGTAAGGTGTTTTTGCGATCATGTTGTCTCTGTCTGACCCGTTTTGTTAGTTTTTTTGCACGAGGTAAAGGGTCTTCGTCTAGAAATAAACGTGCAAAAAACGCTTCAAAGGGTAAAATTATTGAGTTATTATGTTTTTTATAATGGCCGTGTAAAATGGTATAGAAATTGCACTAGTCTTTTTTTTTAAGTGATGTAAAAAATGTTTACATTATGGTTTTGAACATCATAAACTGTTTGTAATTATTCGTTTTTAAACTTTTGCATAGTAATAAAGCATTAAGATACACAACAGAAGCTGCAGAAAAAAAATTCGGGTATTATTTTGGACATACAGCTTCGAAAAAAAGCGACTTTTCGTTATTAACGCTTTCACTTATAGTGTCTGCATTAAAACCTGCTCCATACTTCGTCAAAGTAACCAGATAACAATTTTTTGCCTCTTTGATACATACAGTATCTTTAAAAAAAAGTCCAAAAAAGGTTTTGACGGACTACTATGTTTTGCATATCGTCGTTACTCTGACACAATGAGTCACAATCATTATAAAATCAACGTGACTCTGACTTATTTTGTCTATATTAATTGTGTGTTAAAATATAAAAAGAGTCACAGTTACGAGTATTTTATGACGAATCTGACTCATTGTGTCAGAGTAACGACGATATGAACCTTTGCCTTTAAACATTTCACGTCAGGATTTTAAGTACCCTTAAAATGTTAAATAGTATTTGTGATCACGTCATATATGTTTGCTCTGTGAGAATAGTTGTGGGAGGAGCTAATAGAATCACTTTTAGCCAATTAGTGCTCGGGAAAAATTAATCTTGAATGGATGAAAGATCCCCTTTTTTCATAAGCTCTAATTTGGCTAAAAGTGATTCTATAACGTTATAACTCTGTAAAGAATATAACACTAAACAATTTCTGTTTAAATGGGAGGGTTTTGACTATCGTGTTCCTTTTGGAGTACTCTTTTTTTGACAGCCTGTTCATATTTTTTAGTCCAAAATCAAAAATGGTCCTGCTGCTTCTTCCCCTCGATTACCGTTTTGATTTTGTCGCTTATAAGTAATTTAATGTTTAATAGAGAAAAATGTTTTAAAAAGACTGATCAGCCGGAGTAAAAAATTTATAAAATTTAATTTTATTATTTATGAGCATTTTACAATAAAATCTGCAGAAAATATACAATGAAAAGTCAAAAAATATATATCAAGACTAGCGATGTTTCCTGGAGCTCTGTTTTTCAAAATTCCGGGGCAACCCTTGGAGCTTTGAAGCCTTTCGCCTTATTAGAACTTATTTCGTGAATAATTAAAGTGTAGAGTAATGCCATAGATCATTTTATTAAAAATACTTTGTAAACTAATTTTGTCTAAATTAGAAAAAAAGATAAAATAGTACTAAAATACTATTCCAATCCCTAAAATATTCAACTGCGTATTTCAGAATTAAAATCTTGTATGATACATTTTTTCTAAATTTATTTGACAGGTATGCTATAATTAAATAAGACACGAATTTTCAGCTGTTGCAATAAAAAGCAAAGGATTTGAAATAATATTTAATTAAAAAAACCAGATAACTAAAATCTTATTGGAGGGCTCAGCTCAAATGAACTGATTATTAAATAGAATGAGCCTAGGTAACTAAAATTTCTAAAATGATTGAGACCGGAAAAAATTTTTGATGAGCGTTTCTCGCTAACGGTAAAAAAGTTTCGAACACAAGTTGTGTATAAATAAAACAAAATAATACCATAATTCTAATGTTGAGCGAACAGACAGAAAATATTTGTATGTGATGTTCCTACTAGTGTAGTAAAAAGTAATAATTTTTGATTATTTTTAAGTAAAATTCAAAACATTTTAATTTGAATAAAGTAAGAGTAAAGGATGGTATGGTTCATACTTATGTAAAAACGTCCTTTGGACAAAGTCCAAAGGAGTTTTTACATACGTTTATACGCTGTATTTGTTTTTACATCTGTTTTTACATAAGTATGAATGAACCAGCCATAAAAGTAATTTGTAAGTTTTTAATTTAAGTATAAAGTAAAAGAAACGGTCAAAATTTTATTTAAGTAAAGTAAAAGTAAGATCTATTTTTTAAGTAAATGTAAGATTATAAGTATAATAAAAGTAATTTTGAAACCGAGCAAAACACCGGTTTCTGGAGCTACAGAGCCCCGTCTCGAAGTTTTTTGCTAATTTTATATATAAATTTTAATTTAGTTTAAGTTTAATGCAAAACACCGGTTTCTGGAGCTACAGAGCCCCGTCTCGAAGTTTTTTGCTAATTTTATATATAAATTTTAATTTAGTTTAAGTTTAATTTAAGTTTTTTGATCGAAACAAGTGATGTTTTGCGTGCTACAGCTTAAAAATTTTTTTCTGCCACTCATTTTGAAAGAAGCCCATAGGGAATCGACTTGTTGAAATTACTTAAATTTTAAATAAATTTTACTTAAATTAATTTAAGTATTTGCAGGAAAAAATCCGAGTAAAAGAAAAGTGAAAGTAATCGAAATTTCAAAAGTTGAGTAAGAGTAAAAATAATTGAAATTTTAAAAGTCGAGTAAAAGTAAAAGTAATCCAAAATCCGTTAATTTTATTAGTTTAAGTAAAAATAAATGTAACTTTATACAACACTAGTTCTTACACTCCAATATCAGGCTCTGGAGCTCCGGCCATTTGAAGCGGCCGCGAATTAAATGAACGATTTTAAGCAAGCTTGAAATACATTTAAAGTTACTTTATCTGCATTTTAAGACTATTTCTAGCGTATTAATAAAAGTTTTAAAAAATTTTAAATGCAAAAAAATAGAAAAATCTACAATCGACGTTTTCAAACCAGTTTAAAATGTTCAATAACGTTCTTTTTGTTTCGGTCAACTGACACTGAAATCGAAATTCTCTAAAATTCACGAAACAAATCCACGTTAGACATTTTCAAACCAGGTTAAAATGTTCAATAAAATTCCATTTGTTATACATAGTCAACTGACACTGAAATTGAAATTAACTAAAATAATTATTTTTGTTTTAGAACTTATTGTCGTTTTTAATTGGTTTTTTGCTTGTTTAAAATATAAATAATTTTAAGATATTTAATTTTTTTATAGCAGAAGCGGTTATGATGGATATTCCATATGAACGCCTAATAAAAGTAAAAGTAATTCGAGACTTTTGGTTTAAGTACAATTGTATGAAATATTAGTATAAAACACAGCTTTATATAAGTAAAAGAACGCGATTGAGTAAATGCATAAATGTTTTAAAATTATGACCACTCCAATTATTCTGACTTTAATGCTTTTCATGATTTTCATATTGCTGAATTTAGCACTGGGTGCATTTATCTATAGTGTAAAAATATTTTTAATAACATCCGCATGTAAACTGGCGAAATACTGTTTGCATTGATTAATGATGTTCCCCGTATAGTTCTGGAGCAGAGTTATGTTTTTCAAAGCTCCGGAAGATTTCTTAAAAAACAATAAAAATAGTTCTAAAAATAAAAGTAGAATAATTTGAAAAATATTTTGAGTTTAAATAAGTTTGAAATCGGTAAATTTACGAGGCGGAGCTCCGGAAAGATATCCAGCACCCGTTTTAAATGGGGGCTCAGAAGCACGGTATTGGAAAGGGAAAACATCACTGGTGTTTATTAGCATGTATTTGCGTGTGTTTTTCATACCAACTTCAAGCGAAAAAAAGATGATAAATCGGGTATTATTTTAAACTTAAAATCAAAGGAGAATGTTGTGACGAAAAAAGGTCCTTTATCGCCGGAAACAAACCGTCGTTACTACGGCAAAATAAGCCACAGTTCGTATAAATTGTGTGTGCCTGTGACTCATTTTAAATTTAAAACAGAACCCTATTAACCATAGAATGAGTCAAAGTCAGATGTATTTTAGATATAAAACTTGGAACAACTTGGAATAAAATTGCAGGTATTGCAAAAAAATTGCACGCACATAAGACTGCAATATGTATGCAATAGTTTTGTTACAGTATTACTGGTACTGGTACGCGAAACCTTCCAGTACCACTCATTTTAGTTCCAGTACAATACTGGTACTGTATTGCATTAAAAATTTCAAAAACAAAAATACTGGTACTGTACTGTATTAAAATTCTGGCTTGAAAAAATACTGGCACTGGTACTGGAAAAAAATTAGGAAGTAAGAAAATACTGGTGCTCGAATTGATTTTGGTTCAGTTCCAGTACCAGTACCAGTATTGATAAGCAGGTGTAATGCAAAAAATCTCGACTGGTTTTTCCCAGCGCAAGCGTAATGGGAGTAGTAAAAGCTCGTGGGCGCGGTCTTTATTATTGTGAAGCACTGCAAAGTTATGCGGTGAATTTTTTTCCACATAAAATTATTAATTTGCGCAATTATTTTGTATTTAAAAATATTAAAATTTTATATAAATTAGCCTATAATTTTGAATCATTAATTACAATGTTTACGTGTTTTTGATTATAATTAAAATACATACAACAAAATTTAAATTCAAATCTTAAAAAAAGCGTCTTACAAAAACAAAACCAAAGCCTGTATGAAATTTGAGGGACTACATTTTGGAAACATATAAATCAATAGCCACTAAATTATTTTGTTGCAGTAAGATCCAAACCAAACAACCATTATAGCCAAAAAATTAATTTATCTTTTGTATTATTTTCTTTGAATTAATTTTTTTTATCATTTATGAGTAAAAAAATGGTGCATCAAAGGCTTTTTGACACTTTTCGAAAGCACTTTCCAGACCTAATCTCACTTATTCAACAGTTGCGAACGCACTTTTTAGACCTTCACGTCACTTACCTGAGAATAAACAATTTACATTGTATATTAAACAAATAAAAGTAACGGATCCTACATTACTTTTGCTCGACTTTGGGAATTTCATTTACTGTTACTTTTACGCCTATTTTAATTTTAAAATTTTAATTACTTTTAGTTTTACTCTTACTCGGATTTTTTCTGCGAATACTTAAATTAATTTAAGTATACAATTTTAGTAAAATTTTAGTAATTTCAACGAGTTGATTCCTTATGGGATTGTTGTAAAAAAGAGTGGCAAAAGAAAAGCCGCTGACACGTTAAAAACCATTTATTTAGACCAGAAAACCTTTGAAAACAAAAAATTATACATAAAATTAGCAAAACCTTTTGGAACGGAGCTCTGGAGCTCTGAAAACTGGTGTTTTTTTCCGTTTCAAAATTATTTTTATTATACTTTTACTCTTACTTTTACTTAAAAAATAGGTCTTAGTTTTATTTTTACTTTACTTAAATAAAATTTTGACCTTTACTTTTATTTTTATTTTACTTAAATTAAGAAATCACAAATTAATTTTACTCTTATTTTACTTAAATTAAAATTATTCAAATTACTTTTACTTTTACTTAAAATAATTGAAAATCACTAATTTTTACAACACTAATTGGAAACAATCAGGTACCAGAATTTGAGCCTTAAAAAAGTATGTAACCATATTTTATAAGCGCAAAGTGTTTTAGCTTAAAGACTTGTAAAGCTTTTCAATAAAAAATAAAATTATACATTTTTCCATATTCAAATACCGTCGATAAGCACAGGTGAAAACATGAATGCACAAAAATTCCGTACAACAATTAAACATTACGTGAATTGCAAGAAACTTAAAATAACCCATATAGGTTTTTTAGTAAAATATAAAAAAGACAAAAAATTCAATAGTGCTGGCTAAAGAATTTTTCTATGAGCAAAGGAAAAAAAACAATTGAAAACATCTTATGAAACCATTTCGTTTGAAACAAAAAAACAAACAAATCACTATTTTTATGTTTTTTGGCTCTATTACAAACAAATCACTAATTTTGTATTGTTTTGGCTATATTTGCTATATTTATTAAAGAAAAGACAAAAGTAATAAAATTTGGATTCCTATGAGCAAGCAAATAATTATTATATAAATTGTGTTTGAAATATGCACCACAAAAACACAATCTAACAATTATTTTTACACTATTCTGTTCCACTTTGCAAGTTTTTGGGTCTTTTTTAGTGTCTATTTTTATTAGGCCTCCATACCAACATTGTATGCTGATTTTACAATATTATTCCAACATTCCTTCCAGTATTATGGAACTCTCGTCGTGTTAGAAACCTCGCGTATAAAAAGAACCAATACTGATACATTCCATATCCAATCCATGTTTTCTCGCACGAGAAAAAATTAATTGAATGAAACAGATATGGATGAACTTTGTTTTTGTTAGAATTTTTTTCTTACTCCTCTTCGTCGCTTTATCAGAAATTGTAACGAGTACAAGAGGGAATGAATGGCGAATTGAGAGTAGAACATGAAATAAATTATAGCTTCCATCGTTTTTTCCATCATCGTTGTCTGAAGATTTGGCAATTTTTTTATTGTTTGGATTTCTTTTACTTATTCGGCATATTCACAATACTTTGGCATTGTTTGCCGGAAGTGACATTTTATTTACAATTACATATTTTTTTGAACATATGTAAAGATGTTGGTATTGATCTTTATTAAACATTTAAATACGTACATTTTTGTTAATGGGATTCTCGGGGCATGGGAAATTCGCTCCTTGGAGCATTTGCTCCCTGGCTGGACAGTTCACTCCCGTACAAGTTTCTCAAGGGACATTCGTTCCATTTTAATTACGTCCCAGAACTATTTGCTCATATGTCAAGAGAGCGAATTGTCCCCAATGAAGTAGTTTTATAAAAGTTTAAGCTTATAAAAAATCTTGGGAGCGATTCGTTAGAAAAGGAATCGTTTTGGCTGGGACCGGTCCATTAAACACGTTTTGCCTAGGTTTTATGTTGCCATGTTATTTAGAACTCTTGATAATGCATTAATTTTTGTGTTTTTTCTCAAGAAATCTAGCAGAACTCTTTGTTTAAAGAGAAAAAATTAAATATAAAAACAAATTTATTATTTGCTTTAAATAAAAGCTAATAAATCTTTAATCCTTAGTTAGGAGCTTTGTTAATCCTCAAGACATCAGAAAGAGTTTAGCAAAGTGCTAAAATAACACCTAAGTGAACACATGTTAAGTTTATAGCTTTTGTCATGAGATTTGTAGAATAAAGCGGTAACACGTTTTGCTCTATAAAACTCGGATCGAAACATGACACAGTTTACTGTGATCTGTCTTCCCTCACTGTGTACCAGCATAGAAGATTTGGCAACCACAAATAATGCAGACATTGTAACATAACACCCACAAAATATGTATAATAATACTACATAGTAGCATCAAAAATATATAATATACCGAAAAATGTGCAACTCCTATATAAAAAAGTGCGGAAATGTAGGCCATTATAATGAGCCTCTCCATTTAAATGACACTCTCCACTATAATGGCATAGTAGCCATTTTAATTTGGCGAGTTAAAATGGAGAGGAAGCTATTATAATAGCCATTTATTGACTTAATTTCACTTCATATATACTCGCAAGTGTAATACTGTCCGGGCCGCACGAGTTTTCCCGTGTTGGTTTAATACTGTCCGACACGAAAAAACTCGAGCGGCCCGGACAGTATTACACTTGTATATATAAAGTGAAATTAAATGAATAAATGGCTATTATAATGGCTTCTTCTCCATTTTAACTCGCCGAATTAAAATGACTATTATGCCATTATAATGGAGAGTGTCATTTAAATGGAGAGGCTCATTATATTGGCCTACGTTTCCGCACTTTTTTATATAGGAGTTGCACATTTTTCGGTATATTATATATTTGTGGTAGCATGTAGAGTAAAAGGTTTGTTTTTTTAATTTTTTAAAAAAGTTTATTTGGTGGGTAAGTTGTTGAGCTTATGTTTATCGGTTAACACCTTTATTTTTAGATATATATTTACACAAACATTACTATATATAAAGTGGTTGTCACCTCAGTGACTTGTTATAAATACTTAACAAAACTGAGGGGAATGGCCAAATACCAAATACCAAATACCCCAGAAAGCGAATCACTCAATTCACTCAATCAAAAATTTTTTTAAAGATTTCACGAAGGAGCGAATTATCGGCAAACACTAAATTCTACCGACTCCGACTCCGACTCAACCTCAAATTTCTGCAAATTATATATTGATGTGCAGGTTAAACTTAGGGTTAGGCTTAGAATAAAATTTGCATAATACTAAAAATTACGGTAGATTACGGTAGATTTTGGACGGAGTCGGAGTCGGAGTCGGTGGAATTTAGTGTTTGCCGAATTATCGATCACGTGCAAAATCAATCGCCTTAAAAGTTGTGTTAAATGGCAAACACTAAATTCCACCGACTCCGACTCCGTCCAAAATCTACCGTAATCTACCGTAATTTTTAATATTATGCTAATTTTATTCTAAGCCTAAGCCTAAGCTTAACCTGCACATCAATATATATAATTTGCAGAAATTTGAGGCGGAGACGGAGTCGGAGTCGGTGGAATTTAGTGTTTGCCTGTTAAATCCTCACGGCTAAATTCACCATGAAGCAGTGTTAATTCCCCGTAACATTCAGAAATGCGTTTGCGAACTGGAAGTTGTTTAAAAAACTTAGTTATATTTATAAAACATTAAAAATGTTTTAATTTTTTCTTAAAGGTGCGGTGCAGAGTCGAACTTTTTGTCTTGGATTTTGATGATTTTTTGTAAAAACCTGACCCCTCCTCCAATAGCTCACAAAATTTTTTTGATTATAATATCTCCACAGATCCAGGAGATACATATGACCCCCCAAAAATTGCGTTTTTCGACCATTCTGTAGTTGAAAGATTGTTTAATGGGTACGAAATATTAAGTTACAAAATATGGCCTCAAAAAAGCGGCTGCTTTCTACTTTAATTTGATACTTTGATTGTTAAGATTAGTGCAGTGTTTGTCAAGATATTGAGTTTTTTATACAAAAAACTCTCGATTTTTTCAGTAAAAAACAAACGACGGCAATGATTTGATTAAGTTTACCAAACATTTTTGCCTACACTTCGTACTTTGGCGAAAAAATTGGTTTTTGTACGGGAAGCACAATAATTCTAAAAATACAGCTCCAATCTTAACAATCAAGGTATCAAATTAAAGTAGAAAGTAGCCGCTTTCTTTGAATTTATATTTTGTAGCTTAATTTTTTATACCCATTCAGCAATATTTCAAGTACAGAATTGTCGGAAAAAACTATTTTCGGGAAGTTATATCTTCTGAACCAGTGGAGATATTTTGATGAAAAAATTTTTGCGGGTTATTAGGGGCAGGGATAAAGTTTTTACAAAAAATCTTTAAAATAGAAAACAAAAAGTTTGACTTCGTACCGCATCTTTAAGCCTAAGAAAAACTCTAAAATCAAGCAAAAATTTATCATGATAAATTTTATTTGTATTTTCCAAGTGTGAAAATTTTGAAAAAATATTGCAAACTCATTATATTTATGATGAATTGACGCAACTTATGGTGATTTTGTAATGGTTATGATTTTGGATTTTGGTTATGTAATTTTGGCCTATATGGGGAATTTGTCTATGGTGTTTTTATGCGGAACTGAATTGTCCAGGGAACAAATTGTCATGAAGCGAACTGCTCTTGGGAGCGAATTAAAAGGGCGTGAATTTTCCCAAAGTAATTTATTCAGAGAGCGAATTGAATAGAACGTCAATTCAAAATTTCCATCGGTACAACAGCCAATTTTTTTTTAAAAATTTTAAAGAATAAAAAAAAATGCCACGTTCTGATGTCACCTGAGCAGTTGAAGTTTTCAAAATAATGTAAATGCGATATATATAGCTGGGAATATTTAAGCACAAAAATGTAACAGAAGCTACTACTAATAGTATCGGAACTCGCTGTTTATTAACGGACACAGACATTCTTTTGGTAGTTTCACTGATTTTTCTGATGGGCAACTGGGAAAGTGTGAAATTAGTTTTTTTTTGTTTACTTCTATAATATTATCAGGAAATGTACTGATTGTACAGCAATAATCTAGTTACAAGTAAAAACTTTCAAAAAAGGTCAAAACGAAACAGTGTCTGTAATTTTTGAAACTGAACGTCAGGTTTTTTGTTGTTTTTTTTGCGCTGAGATTTTTTGTTATTTCTTATTCTTTGGTTATAGCCCCGTAAAGATGGCTGTCGAACCTGGCTCCGGAAGATTGGAGGCAGGTAGGGAAGCAGAAAAAATGTATCTTCCGCAACCCTGCCTCCAACTTGCCTCCATTTATTATCTGCCTCCAACCTGCCTCCATTTAATATCTGCCTCCAACCTGCCTCCATTTAATATCTACCTCCAACTTCCCTCCATTTAATATCTGCCTCCAACCTGCCTCCAATTAATATCTGCCTCCAACCTGCCTCCAATTAATATCTTCCTCCAACCTGCCTCCATTTAATATCTGCCTCCAACCTGCCTCCAATTAATAGCTGCCTCCAACCTGCCTCCATTTAATATCTGCCTCCAACCTGCCTCCATTAATATCTGCCTCCAACCTGCCTCCATTTAATATCTACCTCCAACTTGCCTCCATTTAATATCTGCCTCCAACCTGCCTCCAATTAATATCTGCCTCCAACCTGCCTCCATTTAATATCTGCCTCCAACCTGCCTCCATTTAATATCTACCTCCAACCTGCCTCCATTTAATATCTGCCTCCAACCTGCCTCCATTTAATATCTGCCTCCAACCTGCCTCCATTTAATATCTGCCACCAACCTGCCTCCAATTAATATCTGCCTCCAATCTGCCTCCATTTATTATCTGCCTCCAACCTGCCTCCATTTAATATCTGCCTCCAACCTGCGTTCAAGATATTTCACCACCTTCTTCCTACCCTACCTACCTCTACCCAGCCTCTTAGCTTCTTCCAAGGCAGCTTTTGCTGCCTCTTACCTGCCTCCAACCTATTAGGAGCAGGTGTCGGGGATTTTTTGTTTGTTGTGGTAGTTTATGAGGTGGTTGTTGGTAGGAGGGTGTGTGGGGTGTGCTTAAATTTGTTATATAGGTGGTTTGTTGGTGGGTATTGTTGGTGTGGTGTATTTTATTTTATGTTTTTTTTATATAGATATAGGGTAGGGCTATTTTTTTATGTAATGTTTTTTTTATTATATAAGTTTGTTTTGTTTTGTTTTTTTGTTTTGGTGAGGTGGTTTGGGATGTGGGGTAGGGGTGGTGTGGTGGGTTATTTAAGTTATGGAATTGTGATTTTGTTTTGGATAAGTCTATGTGTATGTGTAAAATATTTGTTTTTGAGTGAGAGTATTGTTATTGTAGTTTCTGAAACGTCGTTGTTGTTATGCTGTAGTATAATTATAGGGGAAGAGAGTTTAAAAGTAAGTATTTTTTAAAAAGGGGATGGTCGGATGGTAAATTAATTTTTTGACAAAATTTTGTAGAGTAGAGTTGTAATTTTTGAGTTGTGTTTGTCTTTTATAGATAAATATTTTCTGTTAGGTTTGTTGTGCAGCGATGTGTTTTTTTGTGTTGTGGTTGTTTTGTAGTGGGGGGTTGTGAGTTTTTTTTCGCACGACGCTGTCTTCGTAGTGCGGTGATTTTTGTAGTGCGGGGAGGGGGGCAGACAAAAAAAGAATGAAAAGATGTGGAGCAAATTTTGTTTTAATAGTAAGTAGTTTTTTTTAACCTTAAGATGTTAAAACTTTTTAGTTTTAATAAAATAAAGTGTTGGCGGGTGTTTTGTTTTGTGGTGCCTTCAAAAAAAAGAGAGGTTTTTTGTTTGAAGTGTTGTTAATGGTAATAATTTGGGAGTTATAGAGATATATAAGAGATGTGATGTTAATTTTTGAATTTTGAGAAGTGTTTATTTGTGTGCGATTTTTGATTTTTTGGTTTGTGTTGTTTTTGGGTGTTTTTTGCTGGGTGGGCTGCCAAAAATGGTGTTTTAATAAAATAAAAATACACCCGTGGCAAAGGCGGAAAAAAAGCACCCGTGCGTAAGACGGAAAAAAAGCACCCGAAAAGAGCGCATGACAAATATTGTACAGCGGCGTTTATTTATTACGTTATAAAGTATGAAATTATTGTGTTATAACTTATAAGTATTAAATTAAATAAAAGCTAACTTAAATATTCTGTAGCGTGCATTAATAGTTTAAAAGTTTTTTTAACTTTTGCATTTGGTTTATAACAAAAAAATTAAATTTAAAAATATTTGCAAAGGAAATAAATGAAAAATCAAATAAAATTGATTTTAATCAATTGTGCTTATTGCGCTGGATAATAAATGCTAATAACTGACAAGCAATCTGTTTTAGCTTCAAATTTCTATGAACTTGGTAAATATGCGATTTTTCTATTAGTATTCACAATAGTATAAAATATTTGAGAAATTTTTTAAACACCCTTTGATTTGATTTGTAAAAAATTAGCAGCTTCACTTAGTTTATATTGGCGGTGTTTTTTAGTATATTTCCAATTATACACTGGTATTCATAAAACTTTGGAGTGGGTTCATTCGGACTGGGTTCGTTTGCTTTCGTTTGCTTCATCCGGACCGGGTCTAATATTTAATATCGTCATTGGCGTATGCCAATGACGATATTAAATATTAGACCCGGTCCAGTTTTGCCGCCAAATTTTTACGTTTTACATAATATTTTTACAAATTCTATTCAAAAACTGTTTTAGGTGAAATACAAACAAATATACGATTTTTTTGTTTTAGAAATGCCTTTTTGATATTTTTGGACGGTATAAAAATTTTGGATTTGGTTCAGTTTTTCCGCTAAAACAAACAAACCCAGTCTCGTATAGACCCGGTCTAAAGTTTTATGAATACCAGTGATAGTCTTTTTATTTTAGTATTTTTTTCTTTTAATTATTATTTTTGTCCAATGCTACATAATAGATATTTATAGATAACTTAAATAAATAAATAAATAGATAACTTATTTAATTCGGAAAACTCGTTTAAATTAATCGGACAAAACACTTTTAGTTTTTATTTAATCTTTAATCCATACACTAGATTAATTCTATGATTCGCTAGTTTTCCAAATATATTATAATCGGTACGGGGTCTTTAGAGCCACAAGCAGGGAACTTAGAGCCATGGAAAATTTTTGGGAACTTGGAGCCACAAGCAATGGGAACTTGGAGCCTTTAGGAAAAAATTGGTTTGAGGCTAGATTTAGGCTTCGCTTAGGCTTAGGTAAACGTTTTAGCGATTTTTATTTTAGGCTCCAAGTTCCCAACTTACGGCTCTAAGTTCCCGACTTACGGCTCCAAGTTCCCTATTTTTGACTCCAAGTTCCAGCTCCAAGTTCCCAAGGCTCCATCGACCCTAAATCATTATAATCTATCATAATTATTATAATATATTATATTATAATCGTTAAAATAATTGAAGTTGCGAAACAGCAGAACCTTTTAAAGTTTTAGTAACTGTATTCGGCATTCATAAATTCTACCAAACCAGCGTTGGCGAAGTTTCATAATTTACATGTAATTTACATGAAAAAAACCGAGTTTTGTAAGGGCCATCTACCCCTACGATTATAGTAAAACAACGTCCGTTTTCAGAAAAGTCTGGATTAATTGTTTTTAGAACATTATTGCAGAAATTAATAAAATAATAACGTTGAAATCTTCACAAACTACGAGCAAAAAGTTTTATAAACAATACTGATAACGTAATAAATAAACACCGCTGCATAATATTTGTCGCGCGCT
>JASAMX010019799.1:0-28042 GCA_030248175.1 Microlaimidae sp. YZB2_3 | reverse complement strand
TGTAACTGGCAAAAACTTACAGCGAAAAAGCTAAACGGTATCAAAATGAGGAAAATTTGGGAAAAAGTGCATTTAATTTCAGCACTTTTTAAAAAGACCCCCTTAATCGAGTTTAAGTGCAGTGCTATGACTCCTACACATTTTAACGTTGTGTTTTAACTAATTACAACTACAATTTAACACTCGACCACTAAATTGAACCCGTTTTTACCTACAGCAATAGTGTGCCGAAATTACACTATTTTATTTTATAACGATTGCTCACCACAGACGCAACGTAGAACCACGGGGACTAAAAATTCGGAAAATAGACTAAATTTTACTAGGACATTTTTTTTAAACCAATTTATTGCGTAATCATGAAATGCCCATGTTTTAAAAACGAGTAACAATTTTTTTAATTATAAATCACACAATTTCACATGAAAATATCATAACATAACAAATAAAAAGCTCACGACAGTCATCTACATAGAATTAGCTCTCATTTGAGTTATCAAACGTCATATTCCGTCCAGGATTATCGAAGATATAGTCCAAAATCAAAAATGCCCAATTGGGAAAAGTGCCGAAATTAAATGCACTACCCTAGACTAAAAACTGCAAAAAAATTGCGATGATGGCGTCATCATAGGTCAAAAATGGCGTCATAATTTTAGGGTACTTTTTTATTTTTTGGCGGGGGGGGGCAAATCCTCCAATAAAACGGGGGGCATTTCCAGACCGTGCACAGGTCTGTGTATCTCACACTCACATTACCCTTATAATTTTTTTCTCATTCAAGTTGTTAGTATTCCAAATTAACGAATGACATGTTAATCCTTGATAATAAACAAGCATTTAAATTTTTTTAAAAATTCAGGAATGAGTTCATTAAAGCCAAACTCGTCAAATTCGTCAATCTGTTGCTTGTTGGATGGTGAAAAACGATGTTCGAGATCGGTCTCGTCAGCCGTATATGGAAAAAGAATGGAAAAATATGTTCAACAACGAAAACTTAACATTAAATTAGATTATTCGGTAACGAATTATTGCTACACATCTATAATTAATTCATGTTGATTTGAGTTTTAAACTATTTTCTTAAACTTTAAACTATATTAAGCGCAAGTACGGTTTTCTTTTTGGGCGGTTTATATTAAAAGAAAAAACTAGTAAAACAGTAAATAGTTTGATTAAAGACGATTATTCTGATTAAAATTTAAAAAAAACAAGAAAGTCAAGTTACGAAGTTTAAAATAAGAAATAAAACTTTACATTTTATAAAACTAAATCCACTAGCAATGTACAGTTTACAACAGTGATCTTTTTGCATAGGTCAATACTCATCCCATACATCGTGTAAGGTTAGGTGCCCGATAAGGAAAAGGGAGGGGGTAGGGTGTGTAGGGGTACTTCCTTTCCCCTTAGAACAAAATCCTCCACTCCCTTCCTAAGATGCCGGTTGTTGGCGTGCCCTCCTCAAGACTCCCTCCCTGACTCTGACCACCCCTCTCCTCCTCCCCCTCTCCTCCTCACCCTCTTCTCTCTTACCTTCTAGTCTTTTTACAATTCTAAAAATTTCAAAAGTTAGTTTGTTATGGTTAATTTAACACATATATAAAAGGATACTCTTGATAGGTAGTGTTTTTTTTTTGTTCTAGGCAAAACACAGCGGGATTTGTACTTATCATCAAAAAGTTATTTCTCCTCCTTCACAAGGGTCTAAATTGCATCGAAAATTAAAGCATCATGATTCGGATAATGACGACATTCCATTAGAAGGAACATCATTTAAAGGACCAAAGGTAAAAAAATAGTGACGAGACGAAACTTTGATTTAAAAAAAAAAATTATTGACAAATGCCCGCAAAGGAGAGGTCATAGAAAGATTTTCCACTCATACATAGGCACAAGTGAGATTCTCAAGTATAATGTCATTTTTTGATCAGTATGTTTACTGCTAAAAACACTTTGTTTTTTTTTAATAAAAAAGCTATTTTATGCACATTTAAGGCCCAAATAGCCTATTTTAGTCTATGAAATTCATTATTATGCCTAAAACATCTAAATTAACGATTAAACACATTTTTGTTGAAATATTGGATCTCCTATAAGTTTGAAATCGGCCACCCCGGGTCGACTCTTCTTCCCTCCTAAAAAACCAGACTTGGTGGGGATCGGGACGGGACCCCATTCGTCGCTCCCCCCCCCCCCCCCAAAAAAAAACACGCCCCGCCCCCCCCCCCCTAACAGAGCCCACTGAAAACTTCTTTGCCAAAGCGGAGTTCGCTTACATCATGATGTATAATTTTTTTAAATACCCTATTCACGATTCTTTTTTTGTTTTAGGTTAAATTATCGCTGTTGTCAGCCGCTTCATTAAAACGCTACAAAAAGTTTTTCAAAGTTCCATCAATACCTGGGGCTCCTAAACAACAGTTGGCAGAAACGCTTTTGGAACATTTTAAGACGATCCCGGTGAATGACACCAAAGAAATAATAGCTTACTTTGTTTACACAGTAAAAACAAACAAAAATAAACTGGATAATGGAACCAAAGTTGGCAACACCGACAACGACACTGGAGTTTAAAAAATGGTTTCAATTTTTACTTTTGATTGTTTACCTATGGAAGTTTTTAAACTAACTAAGACGCAAGCTTATAAGTGAAAAATGTTCAGAAAGACGCTGTTTCAGAATGTGTGGTCGACTAGGAAGTATAAAAAAACTTGGATTTTTGTTTGCGGTATTGCTAAACTGCAGTTTATTGAATTTCCAATTTTTAGGAAAAATTTAACCATTGGTTAGCGGGGGTCGAACTATTGGTAATCAAAGGCTGAAAACTTTGGATTTTACTTAAAAATAATAATTTTCCATATTAATATTAAATTGATTGAAAAGCTTATCATATCAAGTCCACTAATTCTTCATAAAACATTATTATTTAACTCTTAGTTCAATACTTTGACGTCTTAAAAACTAAAACAAAAAAATGTTACAGCTACATTTATAATGATTGTGCAAATACTTGTGTTACCTATGTCTACGTCTAATGTGTTTGTTTCACCAGCTAGAGTGTTTTTTTTGCGTTTAAAAGTTCTTTTTTTTTTGTTGCAATTAAAGATTTTGCAACAAAAGTAGTCGGATAACGCAATTAATTACCATTAATAATTTCCAACATCTGTTTTGTAGCATTTGCAGTATCTCGAAAAATCTAGCATATTTGCCAAAAGTGCAATTTTAATTAATTAGTAAATCTAAGCAAAAAAAATACTGATCAAGTCAGTTTTAGACCAATCCGATAATGTTATTAAGGTTAAATCAATATTTAATAAGTTATTTATTATAGAATTTTAATTAAGATAGAATTCCTATGAAAGCTTCTTTCAAATAAAGAATTTCAAGCTCTAAATTTTAAATAAAAAAGTGTTTTTTATAATAATAAGCTTGGGTTTAAGCAACCAAATTTTTGATTGTCTGTGTCCAGCTTTTCAGTCATGTCGTTAATAATGTTTTAGTTAAAAACTTTGAATGGTGTAATCATATTTTTGAAGAATGCAGAAAGAGAACTGGAATAAAAAAAAGGTGGGTATTGGGTTTTGTTCTAATTCCTCTTGATTTTTGTCAAAAACGCTAAAAATCTGGTTTATCGGCTTCGAAGAGGACCGATCATGTTTAAGGTTGATATTCCTCCCATAATTCTCCTTCTGGGGAGCCCATTTATGAGTGCGGAATTTATAAATTGTAATGCGTTATTCTGATAACACAAAATTCGACGGGGAGTATAGTATCAGTTCTAAAATGATTTTTATTTTGTGGAAATATTCACGCTGTAGGGCACGTCTGAAAAAGTCTTACTTATATTTACTTATAATAAAAACTTGATACAAAGTAAACTTGTAATTTGTTAAACATATCATTTTTAATAAATAATAAATATTGTTAGGTGCAGGCAGATTAACTAGTAGGAATTGACACTTTTTTCTCTAGCTCTATGTTACTTGGTACTTTTCGCACTGTATTTGGCAATTTAATTAAGTTTGATTCTTATTGATTTATTTGACTCTATTTTTATTTTTAATTTATTGTTGTATTAAAAGAAAATAAAAAAACAACAACGACGCAAAAATGTAACGTTAATTATGCAAAACTAACAAAAAGAATTTGGTAATGAGCACTGAGGCTCCGCTACGATGAAAGTTGCAATTTTAAGCTTAATCCTTAAATAAGGGAGCTCCAATGATTCAGGGATGGAAACATCACTAAACAAACACTAAAGCAGAAAAACACGTGCAATTTCAATTTCACGAATAAAACTTCTTACATCCCCGTAACGAACTTCTCTATTACGTGGTCCATCGGGCAAAAGACAGAAAAGTTGTTGCAGCTTTAGTGCCAAGAAACTCAAATATCAAATTAAAAATAGATAAATTTGAGTTTGGTATAAAGAACGCTATATTGCCCCAAAACGGACTTTTTCTTTAGTGGGCTGGTTTGGTTGGGCTTGGCAAATAGTCCATTAAACGCTGAAAAAAAGGGGTATGTGTATCCCATTCGTTTTTTTTTTTTTTTTGGAGACTGGGTTCAAAATCTAGAGGGCGCCAGTAATTAAACAAAGTTGTTTTAAATAATTTATTTACGGTTTTTTAGACATAGTAAAATAATTTTAGTTATTTTCTATGGAAAATCAAACATTGACCAAAAATTATTATTAAAAAATTAGCTGAGTAGGAAAAGATGAATCAATTTAAAAACTGGAGGGATAGAGTGTCAAATTGAGAAAAAATAGAGGAGTCGGGGTCCTAGTTTTTTAGGAGTTTAAATGGCAAGTCGACAACAGGAATGAGTTTAAACTGGGATTTATCAGAGTTAAAATCTGATAAATGCACAAGTTTTTTATCTATAAAGCGTAATGTCTGTATCCGTGTGTTCCCTAACTCCTCCCTAACCACCCAACGGAGTCAGGTGAATAAGGTATCATTGGAAAGCCAATGCCCTGGGAAGTGTCGTATGGGGGTCGAAATTTCGAAAAAATTTACATGGACATCTTTACACTGGACAACAGATTTTCACCAGAAGAGGGACCCTATGGATTTTGGAACTTAAAATATTTTTGTCTTTGATTTAGCTCAAATTTATTGGTAAGAGTTTATTTATTGCCAATGCAAAGCCAGAATATCGGGTTTTCTTGAAAAAAACATGGACATCTTTATACTGGACAAAGTTTTTTAACTAAATAAGGATGATCTTCCTCCCCAACCACAGAAAGGATTGGGCTAAAAAAGATATCATTGCAAAGCTTACAGACAGGGGAATATCATAAAATGATTGAAATTATAAAAAAACCGTGTGGACATCTTTAGGTTGGACAACGCATTTTCACAAAAAGGGGGACCTAGGGACTTTGAAAGTAAAAAAAAATGTCTTTAAATTGGCTCGAACTTATTAGTTAGAGTAATTAGTCAATGGAATGCCAAAATATTGTGTTTTTGAAAAGATAAACATGGTCATCTAAATACTGGACAACATATTTTCGCTAAACGGGGAGAGACCCTACTCTCCAACCGCAGAACGGATTAGGCTAAATGATATATCATTGCAAAGTTTACAAAGCGGAAAATGTCATAAAGAGATTGAAATTTAAAACTCGCATGGACATCTTTAGCCTGGACTACGCATTTCACAAAAAGGGGTCCTATGGACTTTAAAAGTTGAGAATTTTTTTGTTTTTGAATTGGCTTAAACTTATTGGCTAGAGTAATTAATCAATGGAAAGCCAAAATATGTTTGTTTTTTTTTTTTTGAAAAGATGTATTTCGGCCTTTTTTTTTTTTTGTGTTTTTTTGGCTTTTTTTGTTTGGGGTGTTTGGTTGTGTTGTTTTGTTTGTGTTTTTGGGCGTGGTTTTTTGTGCTGTGTTTGTGTTTGTTGTGTTTTCGTTTTGTTGTTTGGGTTTTTTGTTTTTTGTTTTTTTTGTTGGTTGCTTTGGTTTTTTTTTTGTGTTTTTTTGTGTTGGTTTTGTTGTTTGCTTTTGTTTGTTGTTTTTTTGGTTGTGTTTCTTTTTGTTGTTTGCTTTTGTTTTTTTTTGTTCTTTTGTCTGTTTTTTTGTTTTTTTTCTTTCGTCCGGTCTTGTGCGTTGTGTTTACATGGACATCTTAGTACTGGACAACATTTTCACTAAAGAGGGGAAGGACTCTTCTCCCCCCAATCGGAGAATGGATTAGGCTAAATGAGATTCATTGCAAAGATTTGGGTGGGGAATTTCATAATGAGTGTTGAATATATAAAAAATAACATGAACATCTACATCTTTATGCTTGACAAGAAATTTTGGTTTACGGAAAAAAAGCACCCGTGACAAGGGCGGGAAAAAAGCACCCGTGGCTGAGACGGAAAAAAAGCACCCGCGCGCAAGGCGGAAAAAAAGCACCCTAGCGCAAGGCGAAAAAAAAGCACCCGAAAGGAGCGCATGACAAATCTTGTGTAGCGACATTTATTTATTACGTTATCACTTTGGAAAAACATTTGTTTTTTAGGAGTTTTTTAAATTTTGACTTTACAATGCTGTTAATTATAGCAAACCTTTTCAGTAGTTTAATGTTAGAATTTATAAAATAAATATTTTCAAATTGAATCATATAATTGCGTAAAAAACGAAAATACTTTTACGAAAGTTTTAAATATTAAATATTTTATTTTTGTTTTTAAGTCAAAGTCAGTTTTATTCCAGAAAACATATAACACATAAGCATAATTCAACATTGCGCACCGATCACGTTCGTGTAAGAGACCAAGACATGGTTTATTCTGAAAATATGGTTAAAGGCTTAAGGGTTTAAGCACTAAAGTGAGCCATTTGAATTTTTGTATTTTATAAAGTGAGTAATTTTTTTATAAATCATTGTTCGTTATTTTTGCTACAAATAATTCTATTGAGTCTTTCTTAGAAATTCATTTTCTTAAACATTCATTTTGACCTCAAAACTTAAGTTTGGATGCAGTTAGAAGTCATTTTAAACATTTTTTTCTTCATTTTTCCAAAATTGGAGGGGTTAACTTTTTCTCCTTCCCCACTTCTGAGTGGGGGGGGGGTTAAACCCCCCTTCTCAGAATTTGGAAGAGGGGTTAACCCCCCAATCCCCCGTGCCCATGTATGCATTTAATCTTTAATATTAAACCGTTTTTAATGATAATTTTAAATAATTTTATTTTTAAATATTCGATTCAATACTGCAAATTATCGAGGTCAGATAGAATCGGGTAGAAAACAAGTAGAAAAAATAAAACAGCATAAAATTTATTGATAATGAAGAAATCAGGATTTTTTTAACTTTCTATGTTTAAACAACTTACTATACAGATATATTGAATTTTTGAAATGACCCTTACATGGTAGAAAAATCATTTTTAGTTAATCCTTACATGGTAGAAAAAACTTATTGTATCAAAATATGTCTTTTGGTAGAAAAATTATTTAGTGAGTTTGGACTTATCATACTCTGGAGACTTGGCCATTTAAAAAAGGGAGCCTCGGTGTTGTTTGCTCCTTTGACATATTTTAGTTTGAAGCTAAATACAGTTAAGGCTGGTTCATACTTATGTAAAAACGTCCTTTGGACAAAGTCCAAATGACTTTTTTACATACGTTTATACGCTGTATCTGTCATTTGGACTTTGTCCAAAGGGACGTTTTTACATAAGTATGAACCAGCCTTTAAAGTTAGTCTATCTGCATTATTAAGACTATTTCTTGGTTTTAAAATAAGTTTTGAAAAAAATTTAATTTACAAACAAATTTGACTTAACCCGTACTCAACCGGTCCAGTTCTAGAACTGTTCGGAACAGGTTCTAGAACTGTTCGGAACAGTTCTGTTCCGAACAGTGTCAGAACTGTTCAGAACAGTGTCGAACTGTTCAGAACTGTTCAGAACTGTTCAGAACAGTGTCGAACTGTTCAGAACTGTTCAGAACAGTGTCGGTGTACTTTCCAGTTTGCCCAAATTTGCGAGAAATTCGGCATTTGAAAATGCCGAAGTTGTACTTTGGTGCATTATAAAAGTCACCGAAACATTTTCCAACACTTATCACGTGATTTTATTGTGTATTTCCGTTGTTTTATGTGTTTAAATATCATTTGCGGAGTTTTATTTATTTTTTGATTTTGAGAACTGCAAATCAGTCCTAGAACTGTTCTAGAACTGTTCGGAACAGGTTCTAGAACTGTTCCGAACAGTTCTAGAACGCATAGCACAGGGGCATGTAGAGTACCGGTTAATAATCCATGGCATCTTTCTTTAATTATTCATAAAATTAGTAGGAAAATAGGGCGGAGCTCCGGAGTTCGGATCTCCGGGGAACATCAATAATCTTATTATATTGTGTGCTAAAACTAAAAAAAATGGCCTTAGTTTGAAGATTATTTCCGCAATAGTGGTCTCGATTTGGATAATCTGGATTATGCTGAAAACGACCGTTTTTTATTATTATCGTAGCGGTACAGTAGGTAAAGCGTTACTATTTTCTTTTTCGAAAAACACTTTTGACATCTGTATATGGCCCCATCAACTGCGGCTTTTTTCCATGTAAATTCCAGTACCAAACCGGGCCAACGTTGATTTGGGTACTGTATTTTTGGGTGTCGATTACAATTACTTAAACTTTAAAAGGTTCCGCATCACCGAAATTAGCCATTTTTTAACGAATATAGATAAATTTGGTAGATTATCGAATTAGAAAAACAAAACATCGAATTGAAATTAAAAGTTGTTTGTTTATATAATTAATAACATGGCCTAATTAATATAAACAATTTGACCTAATTAATGTGAACGGCTTGACCTAATTTCAAATTTATTACGTAATATATTTGCCAAGACACCACTACTTTACTTTGAAAATGTTAAAACCAGCACCACCGAAACACACTTAAAAAAGCTGCTAAATGTACAAATGAAATTAAAGGGAATTGTGTATAAAATGTTCAAATATTTCCTAACACTGTTTTCGTTTTACTGTTTTCTATTATACATTTGTAAACGCTAACTTTATTAAGTGGTAAGTTTATAGTGCGTGAGATTTTAGTGGTCGTGCGTGAACTTTCGCTTTCCCGCGTAATTCCTATTTTATTATTGTCCTGCGGCAAATTATGACATAAAAAATTACTGCTGTAGCGTATTTGTTATGATTTCACAAAGAAATAGATAAAAAACCGCAAATTAAAAGTTTGTGTAATTTGCAGTTAAAGGAGCACTGTCACAAATCAAATTCCTATAACGCCCGAACCGGACTGCTTTTTTAATACCAAACCTACCTAACTCAACTTTGGTTTTTAGAGTGCTCCACTACAAGGCTACAACATTTTTAAATTTCAGCTGAATCGGTTCTGTATTAAAGGAGCAGTCCGGTTCGGGCGTTATAGGACTTTGATTTGTGACAGTGCTCCTTGAACATAAATTGCTTGCAATTTGTTAGCATACAATTAACCAACTGAACACAAGAAATGTATTAATTTTTTTTATTTTTAATTATTTTATTTAACAAATAATTGTTAATTTAATCTTGTGTTTATCAACCAAATAAAAATCTTACATTGACTAAATATAAATAACCGCTAAACGCTACGAAATGTTTAAGTTAAGTTTTATAATACTGATAACGTAATAAATAAACGTCGCTACACGATATTTGTCATATGATCCCTTCGGGTGCTTTTTTTTTCGGGTTAAGGGTGGGTGCTTTTTTTCCGCCCCGCGCACGGGTGCTTTTTTTCCGCCTAAATACCGGGTGCTTTTTTCCGCTTTTGCCACGGGTCCTTTTTTTCCGTTACCCGAAATTTTAATAACCGATAGGAATTTTTTGAATTTATCATAGCGTCAGATATTTCGCTTTTTAGCCACGTCTCGGAAAACGCTAAAACTGAAAAATTGTTATCAGAAAATATATTATCAAGAATATTATGGTACTCTGCGTTATAAATACTTCTCAAATTTAAATAAAGACATTGTAAAAATTCACAATCATTTTCTAACCGCAAATTATTTTGGGGTATGTTTATTTTTTGTTTATCGTTAATAAAATTTTGGTTGTTTTTATTTGATATTGCGTTCTCTCGTGTAAGGCGTTTAAATGCTCAAGTTTTTCAGTTTGAACCCATTTGTTTGAGTTTTCGCAATATTCAAATTTGGAAAAATAATCCCCGTTACTATCCTGTTTTATAGAATAGCTAATCTTGTTAATACCTTCGTTTTTTAAGTTTAAATTCTCCAGATATGCTTGTTTTCTCATGCCACTGAAATTTTGCAAAAATTCTTTTATTCAGCGTAAGGTAAGAAGGTTGCATAGCCAAGCCTTTTTCTTTGATTTTGGGACTTAAAACCGGATCTTTTAGAATTTTGATGAAATGTTCTATTTGATTTCTAGCGTAAATATACCCTTGGCCACTCATGTTAAGCATCGAAAGTTTAACGAGGCGAGCCTTACTGCGGGCATTAAGGCGAGCATTTCCCCACGGGTTCGCCATCAGGTACGTTGGGTTCATTTGCCAAACCGATTGCGTGACACGTTTGGGATTTTAATTGAATTAATAAATGGTAATAATATTAAAAATAAGAAAAATATAAAATACCATGTAACGAAAAAAGTGATTAAAAAAATTATTTAAACATCAAACGAAAAGAATCAAATATCAGAATTGAAATGAAAGCAAAAAATCTATTTTATTTTTTTATAAAATTCATTTGGGTGTTTGGTGTGTCATTTTAGTTTTCACCAAACTAAACTTAGGGTAGTGCATTTAATTTCGGCACTTTTCCCAATTGGGCATTTTTGATTTTGGACTATATCTTTGGTAATCCTGGACGGAATACGACGTTTGATAGCTCAAATGAGAGCTAATTATATGTAGATGACTGTCGTGAGTTTTTTATTTGTTATGTTATGATATTTTTATGTGAAATTGTGTGATTTATAATTTTAAAAAAATGTTACTCGTTTTTAGAACATGGGCATTTCATGATTACGCAATAAATTGGTTAAAAAATTAAACTGTCCTGGTAAAATTTAGTCTATTTTCCGAATTTTTTGTCCCCGTGGTTCTACGTTGCGTCTGTGGTGAGCAATCGTTATAAAATAAAATAGTGTAATTTCGGCACTCATATGCTGTAGGTAAAAACGAATTGAATTAAGTGGTCGGATGTTAAATTGTAGTTGTAAATAGTTAAAAGACAACGTTGAAATGTGTAGGGGTCATAGCACTGCACTTAAACTCGATTAAGGGGGTTCTTCTAAAAAGTGCCGAAATTAAATGCACTTTTTTCCCAAATTTCGCTCATTTTGATACCATTTGGCATTTTAGCTGTAACTTTTTGCCAGTTACACGTTAAACAACAAGTAGAAGCTTAAATTAAAGAAAACTGTCTGGAGATAATGATAGGTTTTTAAATTTTTGAAAATGATGATTTTTTTGACTGAGAAACAATCGATTGTTTGTAAAGTGCCGAAATTAAATGCATACATTTAATTTCGGCAATTTTCCATTTTTTTTAAAAACTGATTTAATTAAGTAAAAAAACAATTTTCGTACAGTGAAACTTTTATGTCGCAACGCAGTATCGTAAAAGCTTTAAAATGAGCTATCAAACATAAAAGTCGGGCCATACAGTAAAAAGTTACATCGGAAAAACCAAAAAGTGCCGAAATTAAATGCACCACCCTAGTGCCTTTTATAATTTGCCAGTAGCGGGCACTGGGGCTAACATTGTTCCACTCGACAAAATTTCACTCGACTTTTCGGTCAAAGGTTAAGCCTGCAAGTTCCTAAGCGAAGCCTGAAAAACAACCTAAAGTTTATCAAAAAGCTGCGCGGAAAAAATTTAGGTTGTTTTTAAGATTTCGCTTAGGCTTACGAACACATAAGCATATCTTCGACCGAAAAGTCTAGTGAAACAGCGTTAGCCGGCACTGGCGGTAGTGGGTACTGAAAATCGATGCGTCAAAATACTGAAATTCTATGCGTCGAAATACTGAAATTCTATGTGTCGAATACTAAAATTCTATGCATTAAATACTGAAATTCTATGCGTCGAAATACTGAAATTCGATGCGTCGAAAAACTTGGTTTTGAAACGAAAATGTAAGCGTCAAAAAACTAAATTGAAGCTTCGAAAAACTAAATATTAAGCGTCGTTAAAAATTAAGAATAAAAACGGCAAACTGGAAAGTACACCGACACCGTCGACCGACACCGACCACCTTTGCTGCAAATTATTATTTCTAATCCTAAGCAAAACCTAAAAATTCAAATAAAATTACGGTAGAATTCGGTCGGTGTCGGTGGACGGTGTCGGTGTACTTTCCAGTTTGCCATAAAAACAGGCAAGCACTAAAAGACACCTACCACACCTACTACACCTACCACACCGACCGACCTAAGCATCCTAAGCAAAACCTCAAAATCAAACAAAACATTAAATTTAGCTTGATTTTAAGGTTTTGCTTAGGTTGCTTAGGGAAATTTTTAGAAACAAGAGGAGTTTCACCCCTCGGTTGGTCGGTCGGTGTAGTAGGTGTAGTAGGTGTGGTAGGTGTCTTTTAGTGCTTGCCTAAAAACACCAAACAGACGCCAAATTCTGGCAAACACTAAATTCCACCGACTCCGACTCCGCCTCAAATTTCTGCAGATTATATATTGATGTGCAGGTTAGGCGGAATTAACAGAATCTCGAACAAAATGAACCAATTTATATGTTTTTTGAACCAATTTAGTTCTTTTTACGTGTAATTTTTTAGAAATTAATAATTTTTAACTGCATTAGACTATAAAAACATTAAATTAAGTTTTAAACCATAAAATTACCAAATTTAAAAAGGAATATAATTAATTAATCTTGAGAAACTGATTAACTTCAAATTATTGACAAACTTCCAGTCTGGTGCAAAAACATGGTTAAGATTCGTGCTTTGATTTGTTTGATATAGGATTTTTATCATGTCAATATAGGGTTTGGTTAAGGGTTAGGATTCACGGTTTTTGGTTTTTAAATTGAAACATTTGTTAAGATAAATATCAAAGATGTTTTATGTTAGAAAATTTTGCAGAAAAAAATTAAGACAAAGAAACATTATTTTTCCTAAGCCTAAGCGAAACCTACAAATCAAGATAAAAATTAAAAAAAAAGCTTAAAAGCTATTAAAATTCCGAATAGTTTACTGCTTAAATAAAATAATATTTATTTCCAAGGATATTATGCCGAAAATATTTTTCCGGACACCAAAAGGTTTTAAAAGTATTGTAGAAAGCTTTAAAAACTTTTACAACTCAAAATGTGGCCAATTTCCGTGATATATTGCACGAAAATTACGTAATTTAATCAACACTGACAAAATTTGCATAATGTTAAATACTACGGTAAATTACGGTAGATTTTGGACGGAGTCGGTGTCGGAGTCGGTGGAATTTAGTGTTTGCCCATATTCTTTATGGCAAACACTAAATTCTACCGACACCGCCTCAAATGTCTGCGGATTATATATTGATGTGCAGGTTAGGCGGAATTAACAGAATCTCAAACAAAATGAACCAATTTAAATATTTTTTGAATCAATTTAGCTCTTTTTACGTGTAATGTTTTAGAAAAAATAATTTTTAACTGCATTACACTATAAAAACATTAAATTAAGTTTTAAACCATACAATTACCAAATTTAAAAAGGAATAATTAATTAATCTTGAGAAACTGATTAACATCCAATTATTGACAAACTTTCAGTCTGGTGCAAAAACTTGGTTAAGATTCGTGCTTTGATTTGTTTAATAAAGGATTTTTCATGTGAATATAGGGTTTGGTTAAGGGTTAAGATTCACGGTTTTTGGTTTTTAAATTGAAACCTTTGTTAAGATAAATATCAAAGATGTTTTATGTTAAAAAATTTTGCAGAAAAAATTTAAGACAAAGAAACATTATTTTTCCTCAGCCTAAGCGAAACCTACAAATCAAGATAAAAACTTTAAAAGTATTGTAGAAAGCTCTAAAAACTTTTACAACTCAAAATTTGGCCAATTTCCGTGATATATTGCACGCAAATTACGTAATTTAATTAACAATGAAAAAATTTGCATAATGTTAAATACTACGGTAAATTACGGTAGATGACGGAGTCGGAGTCGGTGGAATTTGTGTTTGCCTTCTTTTTACACTAAGCACAGACAAATTTCAGGACCTGCTGATCGACACACTGTATAGTGATTTGTCAAACACCTATTTTGCTCGTTTTTGATTGGCTGCTGGATTTGGCGCACGACGTGAATCAGCGAGATCAAAGTCTTCCGTTTTTCCGCCATTCCTCTCACTTGTGTACGTGAAAGTCGGTTAGTGAGTGTTGTTTTTGCTTTGAAATATATTATTGTTTCTGCCTTTTAAATCAAAACCTAACTCAAAATGGTAAGTTTTACTGGTCGTACGGTAAGTAAAGATTTTGGGTTTTATATAGTAGCTTTTTTCCAGTTTGTAATAATACTTTGAAATGACAAGTGTTTTTTATAAACAATGCTCGTTCTCTCACGAAAAAAGTTATTTCTCGCGCATGGTAACATTTATTTTCAAGTTATCCAACAATAAAATAGCAACAATATTTATAATTCCCAAATCTTTTATTTCGCTTATATAATTAATTAATTTTAGAGTAGCATTTATTTGGTGTTCGGAAATTTCGTCTTCTACATCTCGTCTTTCAACATCTCGTCTTCTACATCTCGTCTTCGGAAAACTAGTCATTTAAACATCTCGTCTTCGGAAAACTCGTCTTTTGGATGCGATTTTGTAAACGTACTTTTAAAAACGCGAGTTTCGGCCCCAATGATAAAATTTTCTTTGATTTTTAGGTTTTGCTTAGGCTTAGGAAAAATAATGTTTTTACTATTCAGTTCAAAAAAATTATTAAATACAAATTTACAATGATAAAGGTTTGTTGATTTTTGGCTTTTGCTTAGGCTTAGGTAAAAAAAAGTTTTCAATGCATTGTTTTAGTCAGAAAATAAGAGAAACTTGTCTTTTGAAAAGTGCGTTTACAAAATCACATCCAAAAGACGAGTTTTCCGAAGACGAGATGTTTAAAAGACAAGTTTTCCGAAGACGAGATGTAGAAGACGAAATTTCCGGGAACCCATTTATTTATTTGACAAAAAATTCGCCCAGCCGCTGTTTAGCTTATAACTTAATTTAGTTAAGCAAATACTGTCCGTCATAAAGCAAAATTCTATTATTCGAGTGAGTGATGTATTTATTTACTTATTATATATCTAAAATATTTGAATACCTGAATTTATTATACTGAAATTATGCTGCTAATATATTTATTGTTTATTTGAATTAATATGTGAATTTTTTTTGTTGCATTCCAGCCATATATCTATATATATATTATATATAATATCAAGCGCGTATATAGGATTTGGCCGAGGGGTGAGCGGTCTGGCAATGTTTCGGCGGGGGGTTACTGCGCAAAGTGCCGTAACTGCGCCGCATAGCGGCGCAAAGCCAACGCGAAGCGTCTGCCGGGAGGTCTGGGGGGTGTCCCCATAGATAAACTTGGAGGGAGGAGGGGTAGAATGGGGACCACCTCCAGCCTCAAAATTTTGGGCCCCCTAGAAAAAATTCAGGGGGCCCCCTCCCTCCAAATTTTCGAAATTTTTACCCCTGGCCGCCCTCTAGATTTTGAAATCTTAGCCCCCCTCCCCTCGAGAAAGTTTTAAGTACTTTTTTCATACTTAATTTTCTTCCAAAAACGTGAATTTTTAACACAAATTCGTGTTTTTACACCCTTTTTATACCTAAATATCGCTTTTTATTCAATAAAATGTAGTATTGTCTTATAAAAAAATATTATTAAACAAATAATGGTTTAAAAGTATTTTGTTTCGGAAATTGGACCCCACCTGACCTGGCCCCCCCCTAGGTTTTAAAATCTTCCACCCCGGGTGGACCCCATCTAGAAAGCTAGGGTGTTTCCACCCCCCTAGGTCATATAATAACCCTATAACCCATTTAAGTGGTCACTGGAAAGATGGATTGTTTAAAACTGTTATTTTTCAAGTAAATTATCGTGATAAAGCTTACGGATAACATTTATCGTGGACTTTAGACCTTAATTTGCCTAAGCAACCTAAGCAAAACCTTAAAATCAAGCTAAATTTAATGTTTTGTTTCATTTTCAGGTTTTGCTTAGGTTGCTTAGGAAAACTAAGGCCTTCCAGGATTCAGGTTGTTTATGAGTTTTATCATAATAATTTTTTTAAATCTATCATTTTGTCTAAGATTTTTTAAAAAAAAATAATTTTAATTTAATGGGTTGTTTTTTGAAAAATAACGGTTTTAAAGAAGTAGTCGTCCATGTTTAAAGTAGTTCATCCTGTGTTTTTTTTCGGTGACCACTTGAATGGGTTATACTTGAAGAATGCCGTTTTTTGACCGTGTTCAGCTATGAGTGTCCCCCCAGCCGCCGAAGGCGAAATTTTTTTTTATATATATGCACTAAAAACTACTTAGAAATTTTGTCTCCACCGACTCAATTGGTCACAGATTTACTTCTGTTTTTATAACCTAATTTCTAGGTACACAATTTGTTACTGTAGTCGCAATACCAAACATAGGTCACCGAAGGGGGGGGGGGTTGTTGTTGTTGTTGATAACCTGAAACTTATCTTCCCTATGCAGATTATGCAAAGGGCAGGCGCTAAGACAAGCCAGGAGGGGCGAAAATGTTTCACCCCTATGGTTAAGACTCTTCGTCCAACATTAATAACAATGTTGGCAACCTTTACCGCTAGAGTGTTCACTACATGCAGTGTTCACCCATTCCGAGGTCTTTGTCTAAAGGATTTTTTAAGTCGCGCCTAATATTGATCTTACTATTTAACGTCGTACATGGTCAGTATAGGTGTTCCTGCAAGGCCAGTGGTACAAACTCCACACACAATGGAGCTGTATTTGTCCACTGGTTTGCTAGATGGAAAACTGCCATGTGTGGCCGACGTACAACAACAAACACTCTAGCCATGCCACGCTGGACACATTTCTATAAAAGAAAAGATCCAGCAACCAGGTTTAGGTGGTAGTGGAACCCTTAGGCCCGTTAGATGCTGCCCGAAGGTCAGCACAGTCCTGGTGGCTCAATGGCACAAGGGGGGGGGGTCACCCCCCCTACGGCCTCTGAGACCTAACCTTCCCCCCTAAGGCCCATTTTTGACCCCTCCCCCCCCCCATCGACCCCTTGAACCCCTGACCCCCCCCCCCCCTAAGGCCCATTTTTGACCACCCCCCACCAGACAATCCCAAAAAATGCTTAAAAAATGGTCAAATTTTGTCAAAAAATTGTCAATTTTGGTCAAAAAAATGGTAAAAACACCCCAAGCACCCCCGGGTGCTTTTTTTAAAAAAAACCCCCCCGGGGTGTGACCCCCCCGGGTGGTCAAAAACCTCCACCCCCCGGGGTGGGGACCCCCCCCCCCCTGAGCCGTCGAAGGTCGGTGACCTATGATACCAAACTGACGCAAAGCGGCTACTGGGGGTTCGGCGTTGTCCCCCCAGCCGTTGGAGGCGAAATTTTTTTGAAATATGCACTAAAAACTGCTTAAAAATTTTCTCCAGCGATTTAAATGGTCATAGTTTTACCAAAAATATAAAAATATGCAACTCCTACATAAAAAAGTATGGAAAAGTAGGCCATTATAATGAGCCTCTCCATTTAAATGACACTCTCCATAATAATGGCATAGAAGCCATTTTAATGCGGGAAAATATGCTGTTCGCCTAGGCAAGTCCGTAGCCAGGGGGGGGGATTTGGGGATTGGGGGGATTAATCCCCCCTCAAATTCTGGGAAGGCAAAAAATTTCGTAAGGGTCCCCCCTTTGATTTTTTAAAAATTTAGAAAAAAAAATTTTTTTTCCAAATCACTCTTTAATGTATTAAAGCTATCCAAAATGCATTATTTAAAGTGATTTCCCTTTGATTTTTTAAAAATTTAGAAAAAAAAATTTTTTTTCCAAATCACTCTTTAACAGACCTGTGCACTGCCCCCCCCCCCGGGGTTAAAACGGGGGGGGGGGGGGCATACCAAAACGGGGGGGGCGCGGGGGGGGGGGGCAAGCTTTTTTGAAACGGGGGGGGGGCAAAAAAATGGGGGGGTGGGGCAAACAGGGGGGAAAAAAAAAAAAGAGAAAAAAAGGAGAAAAAAAGAGAAAAAAAGAAGGTGAAAGGGAAAAAAGGGACAAAAAAAAAGCGAAAATAAGGTAAAAATAGGTCTAAAATAGCTTAAAATACATTGAAATAGGCTAAAAACTGCAAAAAATTTGCGATGATGGCGTCATCATAGGTCAAAAATGGCGTCATATTTTTAGGGTACTTTTTGATTTTTTGGCGGGGGGGGGCAATAAAACGGGGGACGGGGGGCAAATCCTCCAATAAAACGGGGGGGGGGCATTTTCAGACCGTGCACAGGTCTGCGTTTGGGTTTTGGTTTTTTATTAATTTTTTTAAATTCTTTAATGTATTAAAGCTATCTTTTTCGCTTTTCCAAATGCATTATTTAAAGTGATTTAGGTTCATAAAAGCTCTTATTTATAAAAAAGGAATTATTTATAATTCAAAACATTAGTGCAGTGAGTTTAAAAATATTGTATTTTTGTTTTGTGTGAAAATATTTGCATAAAAGCGGCAGTATCAAAGAGCGGGAAGTCACGATTCAACCACTTTTTTGGTATAAAAAAGAAAACGTTTTTTAGAAAACGTTTGTTCTTTTTTATTAAAATAGTAATAAAATACCTAAAACTATTTTATTTTGTTGTATTTATTTAAAAAAACAACTGAAAATAAATAAAGATTCAGTACTTAAATTTAGGTTTCCTGATGCCTTTTAAAAGCTTAAAATTAAAAAATTTTCCACCCCGGGGGGCATTCTGCCCCCCCGGACCCCCCTGACAAGGGGCTCTGCCCCTTGACCCCGCTGGGGGGCTCCCGCCCCCCAGACCCCCCATTTCTGGGGGGCTCCCGCCCCCCAGACCCCCCTTGTGGGCCCCTATAAACCACCTTCCAAAAAATCCCCCCCTCAATTCAAATCCTGGCTACGGCCCTGGCCTAGGTTATTCTGCACAAATGTGCGCGGATCAATAAAAACATTTTATTTCATTTGGGGGAGGCGGGGGCAAAGTGGCGTAAGCAAATGGTATATTTTCCCCCATTAAAATGGCTACTATACCATTGGGGAGTGTCATTTAAATGGAGAGGCTCTATATAATGACCTACTTTTCCGTACTATTTTATATAGGAGACAGGAGTTGCACATTTTTCGTTATATTATATATTTTTGGTTTTACTTCTATTTATATAATCTAATTCCTACACAATTTGTTTGTTACCATAGATGTTTTTGGTCGGGTCCGCTAGGGGGGTGGAGTCCACCCTCGGGTGGAAGGCCAAAATTTTTTAAGGAGGGGGGGGGTCCGGACCCCCCTGGCCTAGGGGGGGTCGACCCTGGGTGCGACATTAAGTGTTTTTAGGTCTAATATTGATTTTTATGTACTAAAACCGCCTATTTTGGCCTAAAAAGTGTATTTAAACACTGTTTTTAACTAAAAAACCGTGTTTTTGACAGTAAATAAAAAAATATAATTCCAAATTGGTGGGGAGGGGGAGGGGGTCAGACCGGACCGCTCTCAAGCTTTGGGGGGGAGGGGGGGCCCTGAATTTTTGAGGGGGGGAGGTCCAAAATTTTGGCTCCATAGGGGGGGGGGTGGACCCCTCTGCCCCCCCAAAAACATGTTTGTTACTATAGTATCAGCATCACGCCAACGCGAAGCGTTGGCGGCTCGGGGGTGGATCTCCAGCCGCTGGAGGCGAAATTTTTTATAAATATGCCCAAAACTACCTAAAAAATTGTCTCCAGCGAAGCGATTCGGTCGTAGTTTTGCTTCTGTTTCTATAATTTAATGTCCAATCATTTTGTCTGTTACTGTAGTAGCAGCACCAAGCCGACGCAAAGCGTCGGCCGGGGGGGGGGGGGGTAGAAGAGGGTGTTTTTCCAGCTGCCGGAGGCAAAATTTTTTAAAATATGCACTAAAAATTGCTTGAAAAATATCTCCACTCCAGTCGATCATATGGCTGTAGGTTTACTTTTGTTTTAATAACCTAATTCCTAAGCAATTTGTTTGTTGTTAAAATTTGTACTGTATCCCCAAAAGGTTGTTGCTTAATTCTATTAAGAAATAACCTTAAACATAAATAATTGCCTAATTTGTTTAAAAATATATGCGCGACTGCAAGGGGTTTGTAACATATGAACAAAAGGTGCGGTTGAATATAAAATATAAAAGAAAAATACATTGCAGATTTTACCTTCCCGCAAAGCGGGGAAAGTTTTTATATTGTTTAATTTTAAGCACTTAAGATGCACTACATTTTTATAACATGAAAATAAAAAAAATAAAGGGAGGACCCTTACAAAAATGGCTGGCTTTACCAGCCACTAAGTATGGAACGGCCAAAAAAGGGGGGGGGGCGGTGGCCCCCTGCTCCCTTATCCATATATACGCTACTGAATACTGATATATATATATATAACGCAAACCCGTGAATTAATGGCTTGTTTAATATATAACACGACAGCAATGTTACGCCCGTTTTAAACGGCGGTATGGTTTTGCAGACCCGTGCACGGTCTGGAAATGCCCCCGCTTTATTAGAGGATTTGCCCCCCGTTTTATTGCCCTCCCAAAAAAGATGAAAAAGTACCCTAAAATTATGGCGCCATTTTTGACCTATAATGACACTATCATCGCGAATTTTTGGCAGTTTTTAGCCTATTTCAAGCCATTTTAGACCTAGTTTTTACCTTATTTTTGCTTTTTTTTGTCCCTAGTTTTTCTCTTTTTTTCTCCCCTGCTTGCCGCCCCCGGTTTTATTGCCCTAAAAAAGTTGCCCCCATTTTGGAATTGCCCCCTCCCCCAATAAAACTCCAGGGAAGGGGGCATAGTGTTTTTGGTCGGGTCCGCAAGGGGGGGGTCCCGTCCACCCCCGGGTGGAAGGCCAAAATTTTTTGTGTGGGGGAGGAGTCCAGGCCAGGGGGGTCCGGACCCCCCTGGCTTCTTAGGGGGATCGACCCCGGATGCAAAATTTCAAATTTAGGGGAGGTTAGGGGGTCCAATTTTTTAATAAAATTTTTTAACTCAATAATTTAAGTGTTTTTAGGCCTAATATTGAATTTTATGTACTAAAACCGCCACTTAGGCCTAAAAATCTATTTAAACACTGTTTTTAACTAAAAAACCGAGTTTTTGACAGTAAATAAAAAAATATACTTCCAAATTGGTCGCGAGGGGAGGGGGAGGGGGGTCAGCCTCGCTAGAAATGGGGGTCAGCCTCGCTAGGAAGGGTCAGGCCGGACCGCTCTCAAACTTTGGAGAAGGGGGGCTGGATTTTTCCTAGAGGGAGGTTCAAACTTTTGGCTTGAAACGGTCGGACAGGGGGAAAATAAGGATAGTGGTTGGGCGGGGGGGGGAGGCGGCCCCTCCCCCAAAATCGTCGCCAGATAGTAAAATTTGGGGGTTTTCAGAGGCTAAAAATTCAAAATTTTATAGCGCCTCGCTAATCGCTCGGCGCCAAACTATAACATAATTTTAGTACCCCACCAATTGACCCCCAAAAACCAAAAATTTTCCCGCTTCGCTTCGCTCAGCGGTCACTTTCAATAGTATACATACATATATCTCGCTATTTATCTTGCCTAATGCTAATGTTATTTCATAGTTAGTACAATATTTTTTATAAGTAATAAGTGCTACACAGAAAGCAAAACAAACAATCATATTGGTTGATTTATACCTACACCTACCCCCCAAAAATTTTTTTGTACTACAATCCTCCCCCCAAAATGAAACTCTGGGTACGTCCCTGCTTTGTCCCCCCCAAAAACACCTATGGAAGGGGGGGGGGCAGTGCACAAATCTGGTTTTGTACGTAAATCTTAAGCTAGGCGTGACCACATTTTTTGTGGTGAGGAGGCCGTAAATTAACCGGTGAGATATTCACGAACGTGGCCACGCTAGCGTGCCCAATCATTTCTCGCGTGCCCGACCATGATGCCCCACGTTGTTTTTATAAGACCGCAGAAATCACCGTACTACCTAATTTTGGACAGTTAACCTTAGCTTGGACAGTTCCCCTACCCTAGGTTGATGCAAACCAAGCAGAACACAAGCTTAAAACATATTTGGAATCCTTTTTCACATACACATCAGAGTACTTTAATATTTACACATGTGATTTTAATAAAAACTTTTTTGCTTTACTTTATTTATACTTACAAAGTTACACTTGTTTCAGCGTGAAGTAATCTCAATTCATGTTGGTCAAGCTGGAGTCCAGATGGGCAATGCCTGCTGGGAGCTTTACTGCCTCGAGCACGGAATTCAGGTAATTAATAGCACATATTTTGGGTACAAGTTCCTAGGGGCGTAGCCAGGATTTCGGAAAGGGGGGTTGTACTCCATTCAAATTTTTTGAAAGGGGGGGGTTGTAGGGGGCTGTACTCCAAATTTTCAAAATACCGTAAAAAAGACATTAAAAAAGGGTAAATTTTTTTGCGCTTCGCGCTAGGTGATTCTTTTTGTTGTTATTTGCATTGTTTTTTTAAGTTAAACTTGAAAAATTTCCGGTTTAAAAAGGTATAACATTAAAAATCGTGCGATAGCACCAAAATTTTTTCTAAAATTGTCTTTGAAATTCATTAAAAACATCACTTAAATGTTGTAAAAAGGTATATAAATATCGAGCGCTGAGCGGAGCGAAGCGCGAGGAAATTTTTTTAAATTGTTCTCTTCGGATCCCCAAATTTTTACCTCCGCCAACCCAAAGGGGGGAGGGTTGCCACCCCTACAACCCCCCCCCCCTGGCTACGCCCTTGCAAGTTCCATACGTGCACCAAAATTTGATTGGACCAATCCAAAAGTAAATACAAGTTGTAAAACATTTTTATAACCTAAATAAAACACGTAGACCTCATTTTTGTGGTTATTTTTGAGATTTAAGCTATTGGTAAAAAGTTATGAGTCAATTAAAAGGCCTTTTTCACAGTATGTTGTGCAATTTATGATTCTTTAAACTTAGTTCTTCACCGATCTATTGTTCCTAAGCCTAAGCAAAACCTAAAAATCAAACGAAATTGCAATATAACTGATTTTTATTAAAATAAGTTCTTTTTCAAAAATGTGAATTCTTTCACAACTAAAATTTGGTGGGTATTTAAACGGTTATTATCATAAAAAAAGTATATTTATAAATGCCAGACACTTGGTTGGTAATACGAAAAAAAAAAGAATTTGATTAAAGGCCTAATAAAAAAATTTCTTAATAACATAAATTGTACATGCCAAAAAATGCAATTTTTGGGTACAAATTGGCTCATAACTTTTTTTCGGAAGCTCAAATCCACACAAAACGAAGTCTACGTGTTCGATTTAGGCTATAAAGATGTTTTACAGTTTGTAAGCATACGTAGGTAACCCCCTTCTCAAATTCTGAAAAGGGGGTTTAACAGGGGTGGTTAAAGTCCCACCAAAACTACCGACTTTCTGATCAAAATATGGGTAAAAGTTCCATACGTGTACCAAAATTCAATTTGACCGATTCAAAAGTACTTAAAAACATACACGGGGCTGGGTTGGGGGGTTAAACCCCCCAATTCTGAGAAGGGGGTTTAACCCCCTTCCTCCCACTCAGAAGTGGAAGGGGGGGGAGAAAAGGTTACCCCTTCCCAATTTTTGGAAAAATAAAGAAAAAAATGTCTTTAAAATGACTTCTAACTGCCTCCAAACTTAGTTTTAGGTCAAAATGAATGTTTTAAGCAATAAAAAGCTCAAAAATGCAATAAAATGGGCTTTTTGACGTAAAATTAGCTCTTTTTTACCTATTTTTCCTTTAAAATTGAAAAACTATATGGGTAAAATGCACTCCAGAAAAAAAAACAATATGTGTATTTTGCGTTTCTCGGATTTTAACCCCCCCCCCCTTAATTTGGAGTTTAACCCCCTACTCCGGACCAACTTGCCCATGTATGGTTTACTAGGTTTTTTTTATGGCAAATCGACGCCGTTGGCGCGTAGAATTTCCCACTGGCGCCTAAAATTTTGGGTCTAGGCGCCAGCCTGGCACCTAGATTTTTGGCCATAAACGTATTCTTTAACCGTTTTTTTAGTCAACCAAACAAAAAAGAACACAAATTTTTTAAGGTTTCAAAAGTCTAATTTTCAAAAATTTTCTTCCGCTTCGCTTCGCTCAGCGCGTATTGTTTTAGTTTATCTACAATAATTTAATCCTTTTTTATGTATATATATATATATATATATATATATATATATATATATATATATATATATATATATATATATAATATATGTAAAGATTTAGGTAAAAGTTCTAACTGGTTACATTTTTTAATTAAAAAAACCCATTTAAAAGTAAAAATCTAAAAACACCTATTTTTAGTTTTGATTAAAACATGAAAATAACTTCTGAGACAATCCTTTTTTGCTTGCACAGATATTGCAAGAATTTTCAAAGTGTTAAAAAGAATTTAATTTATCTTTGACACTAAAATGTTGAGCTTCAAGCTGTCTGTAATGGAGCTCCGCTTTGTAGAGCTACGGAGCAATCCACGTCCACAAGCAATTCACGGCCCACCTATGGTTGTACTAATTTTGTGAATAATAAAAAAAGCTATGCTAGAGATTGTTTAGTAAAAATTTTTGTAAACTAAAATTTTTCAAAACTTAATAAAGGCAATTAAAAAACTGTAAAAATGCGAATAAAATAATTAAAACATTTAAGCTTAAACAAGCTTGAAATCGAATATTTTAGGGAAGGAAGAAACTCTAAAGCTCCCTCCGCTATAAGTGGCCGGGGCTCCGGAGCATGATGTTGTTGTTGTTGTTAACCTGAAACTTATCTTCTCTATGCAGATTATGCAAAGGGCAGGCGCTAAGACAAGCCAGGAGGGGCGAAAATGTTTCACCCCTATGGTTAAGACTCTTTGCCCAACATTAATAACAATGTTGGCAACCTTTACCGCTAGAGTGTTCACTACATCCAGTGTTCACCCATTCCAAGGTCTTTGTCTAAAGAATTTTTTAAGTCGCGCCTAATATTGATCTTACTATTTAACGTCGTACATGGTCAGTATAGGTGTTCCTGCAAGGCCAGTGGTACAAACTTCACACACAATGGAGCTGTATTTTTCCACTGGTTTGCTAGATGGAAAACTGCCATGTGTGGCCGACGTACAACAACAAACACTCTAGCCATGCCACGCTGGTCACATTTCTATAAAAGAAAAGATCCAGCAACCAGGTTTAGGTGGTAGTGGAACCCGTAGGCCCGTAGATGCTGCCCAAAGGTCAGCACAGTCCTGGTGGCTCAATGGCACCGGAGCATGATGTGGGAGGGTAGGGACATCACTTTATGTTTTCTTGTTAAATTATATAATTCTTGAACAAAATTTTGCGCATTTCAAGTTGAGTATTGAGATGGGCAAAATGAGCAAAAAAATTAATTGTACTACTATACAACACGAAACGTTTGACTACAAAAGCCATCTAAAAATATGTATATAATGAAAAAAAAACTAATAATATGTGGCCTTTTTGTGAAAAATGGAAAAAACTTTATCTTATTGGCGCCTAGATTTCTGGGCTGGCGCCTAAAATTTGGAGGCTAGGCGCCAGCTGGCGCCTAGGCGCTGGCGAAAAAAACCCAGGGTTTAATCCCCCACTCAGAAGCGGGGGGAGAAAGGTTACCACCCCCCAATTTTGGGAAAATGAATAAAAAATGTCTTTAAATGACTTCTAACTGCCTCTAAACTTAAGTTTTGAGGTCAAAATAAATGTTCTAAACAAAAAAAACTCAGAAATGCAATAAAAAAGGCATTTTAACCTAAAGTTAGCGTTTTTTACCTATCTTTCTTTTAAATTGAAAAACGATATGAGTAAAATGCACTTCTGAAAAAAAACGATATGGGTATTATGGAAGTACGGGGGGGGGGGGGGGGGGGGGTTGGGGGGGGGGGGGGGTTTGGGTGGTTTGTTTTTTGTTGTGTTTTTTGGGGGGGGTGTTTGGTTGTTGGGTCTGTTTGTTTTTTTTTAGTTTTAAGTGGTTTTGGGGGTGGGCACTTATGGGCATGCTTTTTTCTTATTATGTCCACTAAAGACTTTTTATTGTCTCAGAACATAAGTTTAAAGATCCAATTGAGTGATTTAAGCAACAAAAAGCTCAAAAATACGATCAGAAAAAAACCTTTTAACCTGAAATGAGCAGCATTTTTTACCGACCTTCTTCAAATCATAAAACGATATTGGTACAATGCGATGTCCCATACTAAGGGGTGTGTCTTATGTCTTATGAGCTTATGCTATCGCATTTCGTCATTTTTCAAAGATACGCCGTATTTTCGTTTTTTTTTTTCGAATATATGGTCACTGCTAAAAGGAATACGTGTCCAATACGCGTCACAAAAATCGGTTTGACGAATTTACTTGATAAAAAGTGGTAAAAAACATTAAAACATGGTCAATTTAGATCCGACCTGAAAATTTTGAGTTGAACTTCAAAAAGTGTTTAAAGCAGGATTTAAAATATTTAAAATGACAGTTTTTTTACATACACAATTTTTACTGTTAAAAAAAATTTAGCAAACCAATAAACTAAATTAAAAACTTTGTTTTGAAGCTTTTTGGAGAAGTACAGAAAATCCAAAAAACTTGTTATAATTGATAGTCACTTAGACCAAAAAAAAGATAAGTTTCAGGTTATTCAACAACAACAACCAAAAAAAAATGACAACAAATTTGTTTTTGCTTAAAAAGCTAATTTAAACTTAGTCTTACTCAGATATATTGTTTTTAAGCAAAGCCTAACAATCAAGCTAAATTGTATTATGATATATTTTTTATGAAATTATGCTGTTTTTAAAAATTTTAATTTTATTAATGACTTAATTTTGAGACATTTTTGAACGGTTGCTATACAAAATTTGTAGGGACCAGAATAAAAGAAAAAGTATATTTAGATCTGCCAGACTCATTGAAATTAAAAAAAAAATGTTAATTCATGCCTTATTAGCTTTATAAAAAAAATTTTTTTAACAACATAAAATATTTTTTTCCAAAATCGGTCGTTTTGGGCTATAAAACACGATTTATTTTCTTAATTGTTTAATCCGTTAGTTTATATTGTTAATAATTTAGCCTGACGGTCGAATGCCATCTGACAAAAGTCTGGGAGCCGCAGATGACTCTTTCAACACATTCTTTTCAGAAACCGGTACCGGAAACCACGTTCCTCGTGCTGTGTTTGTAGACCTCGAACCAACTGTCATCGGTAGGTGTATAAAAGTATAGAATAAAAGAATTCACTTTGTCAAGGCCAGGCGTAGTGTCACCTTATTGTTTTACTCCACCAAGCAACCAATCTAAGTCATGTTATTTTGCCTTTCATTCTTACTTTCTTTTTTGTTTAAAGCTCAGTACCCTCATGTCTAGTACCCTCGTGTCCAGTACCCTCATGTCCAGTACCCTCGTGTCCAGTACCCTTGTGTCCAGTAACCTCGTGTACTAGAATCAAAAACTCAGTTATAAATAGAGCTAAAAAAATCCTGTTTCAAAGAACAAAAACAAAAAACTTTGATTTTGGATAAAGTTTTTTCTCATTTTGTGCTATTTTTGGCATTCGACACTAAAAAAAGTATTAAAAGTATTTTAATTCGAAAAAAAAACCTTTGGACACTTTGGACGAAGTATACAAAAAGTCAAAAATACTTGTTATTTGACATATATTATAACAATGAAGTACGTATAACAATGAAGTACGTACGAGACGGTGGTTTATTACTTTGCTCTGTTTAATTTTTTAAAAAATTATTGGTTTTTAACTGAACAGTTATTTTTAAAAAAATTTTTTTATGATTTTAAAGCCTTATGTAAGTGGTTACGAAGTTTATTCACACTTTTATTCTATTAGCAATA
>JASAMX010019798.1:0-12218 GCA_030248175.1 Microlaimidae sp. YZB2_3 | reverse complement strand
TGAAAACGCTCAGACTTGTGTCCCTTCCAATGGGCAAGCCACCTCACCTGACATTACTCTAGCCAGTATGTCACTTCTCCCAACCACCAACTGGCAAACAAGAATGCAGCTGAGCTTGGATCACCTACTCGTGATCATAAGTGTGCAGCTGGATAGGTCTCAACAACATCTATATTCACCACGCAAGATGTATACAAACCTAGCCAAAGCCAACTGGCCACAATTTACTGCACAACTAGAAAGAGCTTTAAGCCTCCAACTCCAAACGCCACCTAATGGCCTTTAAGAAGGTGCAACTACCAAAAAGTGGATTCCAGAAGGCCGATGTCTGTTCACTCCCTACCTGAACGACAAAACCAAAGCACTTACCAAAGAAAGGGATGACTTGAGGAAGAGCAACTCTACATTGGATCGTTTACGTGAGCTGAATGAAGGAATCTACAGGTCTGTGAGGGAAGAAAAGTTAAAAAGTGGCAGGAACACGTGTCCTCCTTCAATAGCCGTACCAACATTGGAAAAGTATGAAAGACCATCAAGACGCTGAGTAAAGGCCATTTGGCCAACCCTAACCAGGCCATTACCATAGGTCACCGACCTTCAACGGCTCAGGGGGGGGGGGTCCAAACCCCGGGGTGTGGAGGTTTTTGACCTCCAGGGGGGGCACCCCCCTGTTGTTTTTTTTTGGAAAAAAAGCACCCGGGGGTGCTTGGGGTGTTTTTACCATTTTTTTTGACCAAAATTGACAATTTTTTGATGAAATTTGACCATTTTTTAAGCATTTTTTGGAATTGTCTGGTGGGGGGGTGGTCAAAAATGGGCCTTAGGGGGGGGTCAGGGGTTCAAGGGGCCGAGGGGGGGGAGGGGGGTCAAAAATGGGCCTTAGGGGGGGAGGTGGCTCAGAGGGCGTAGGGGTAGGCGTAGGGGGCCCTAGGGGGGGTGACCCCCTTGGGTGACCTACCCCCCCCTTCGTGGATGGCCATTACCTTCTGTAAGAAAACTATTCAGAGCAGCAAGCAGACAGCCAACAGCTTCAATAAGCAGTTTACTTCAGCAGTCCAGCACAAATCAAGCAAATTGGTCCGTAAGATGAAGAAGATCAGGAAATTGGACAAGACAGATAACGTTGGAAGAAAGATTAGGAAATTTGACAAGACTGATAACATTACCATTTCAGAAGACACCGTGAAAACAGTGATCAAAAAAGCCAAAGCCTCTAAGGTAATGGTCCTGATAATCTCTGCAATATTCATTTCAAACATATTTGCGTAAATGGAACCTCATATCTGACAAAAATTGTTTAACCTATCACTCTTATCTTGCAAAATTCCATCCATCTGGAAGAAGTCGATTTTGTGCCGCTCCTGAAGCCAGGCAAAGACCCAGCAAACTCCAAGTCTTATAGACCAATTTCATTACTGTGCCCTGCAAGTAAGATCTTTGAGAGAACACTACTCTCGACACTAGACAAACACCTGATGAACAAGAACCATCAACATGGTTTTTGCCCACTACATTCAACCACCACAGCCCTACACAACTAAACGTGCCCATTGCAAACGGTTTCAATCAAAAGAAACCATCCAGCAGATCAGTAGTGGTCTGCTCAGACCTGAGCAAGGCATTCGACACAGTTTTGCACAAAGTACTACTACAAGACCTGGTGTGATCTACACTTCCCCATGGGCTTGTTGGATGGTTCAGTGTCTACCTGCATGGCCGCAAGTCGCAAGTCAGCTTTCAAAACCACTCCTCCAGCTTTTGAAACGTCAAAACTGAAGTCCCCCAGGGAGCGGTAACATCCCTGAAGTTGTTCAATTACTACATGAGTAGTATGCCTGAACCACCAGACAACATCAGAATGGTATGATATGCAGATGACGTGACTCTCTCTGTCCCTGAACCAGTGATGGATCCCCTCTGCAAAGATTTTAACAACTACCTCCCTAAGTTAGTGAGCTTCTTTGAAAAACGCTCACTAACAGTGTCAGCCAAGAAATCATCTGTCACGCTATTTACACTGCACAGCGCTCAGGCCAAGACCCACCTGAAAGTTTATGTAAATGATGAGCTTCTTCCGTTGTCTAAAGAACTGAAGATCTTGGGTGTCACTCACGTCACTACACCATGTACACCTTTGCCCCCCATTGCAAATTAGCAGCAAACAGCGTCAGAGAACGCAATAATATCTCAAAAGCGCTATCTGGATCCAACTGGGGACAGTACAAGGGAACGCTGTCACTTACCTACAAAGCTATTGGAAGATTTGTTGCAGAATATGCTGCTCTTATTTGGGCCCCCACCATCAGCAAATCCAGTTGGCAGAAACTCCAAGTTGCACAGAATGAAACTCAAGGAGTCATCATCATAGGTGTTTTTGGTCGGGTCCGCTAGGGGGGGGGGTCCACCCCCGGGTGGAAGGCCAAAATTTTTTAGGGGGGGTCCTCGGGGTGCGGACCCCCCTGGCTATTTCGGGGGGGTCGACCCCGGGTGCGAGATTTCAAATTTAGGAGGATCAGGGGGGTCCAATTTTTCAGAAAAAATTTTTTAAACTCAATAATTTAAGTGTTTTTAGGTCTAATGTTGAATTTTATGTATTAAAACAGCCTATTTAGGCCTAAAAAGTGTATTTAAACACTGTTTTTAACTAAAAACCTGTGTTTTTGACAGTAAATAAAAAAATATACTTCCAAATTGGTCGGGAGAGGGGGAGGGGAGTCAGCCTCGCTAGGGGGGGTCAGGCTGGACCGCTCTTCAGCTTTGGGGGAGGGGGGGGCCCTGAATTTTTTCCAGGGGGGGTCCAAAATTTTGGCTCTAGGGGGGGGGGGTGCACCCCTCTGTCCCCCCCCAAAACACCTATGGTCATCATAGGTTGCCATAAAATGTCTTCAATAGACTATCTTCTCCAGGAAACCAAGATTCTGAAGATAAAGTAACACGCAACAATGATATCAAAATAATACCTGATAAATTGCTTTGACCCTAATCATCCTGGACATAAACATCTTCTAGCAGAAGCAGCGCCTAGAAACATTAAACAAGATTTCGTCAACACCTATTGAGCATTGATTGAGAATTTAATCCTTGGTGTCCCAATGATAAGGTAAAATCTGTCATACACAGACAGACCGTAACCTCAGCAATCGCTGCATATGCTCTGAATCCAGTACTGGGACGTCGCCCACCAGAGATAGATAGTTCTGAAAAAGACCTACCGAGATCCAGCAGAACAACGTTATCGCAGCTGAGGTCTGCATACTGCAGACTCCTGAACTCTTATCAACACAAGAGCAACAGCATCATTCCAGACCGGTGCCCACATTGTATGAAGGGCCCCCATGACACCAAACACCTGTTCAGCTGCACAGCTAAACCCATGGCGCTGAGATTCAAAGACCTATGGCAACAGCCTAAGGAAGCCGCTATATTCTTAAATTTTCTCAGACGCCCAAAAAGATGATCGAGATGGGCTAACCACACACACACACTTTTTTATAGCAAAAATCCGCCATTTTTGCTAGTTTTCTTGCACTGCGATTTTTAACGTAGTGTTAGTTTTTTTGGAGTGGAAACTGTGACTTTTTTTGCACTAAATACTGCTTTATTTGTACTGCGATAACTTTCACACTGCAAGTCTAGTTGCACAACAAAAAATAAATACAAACAAAGCGGAGCGAAAATTTTGTGTTTAAATGAGTTTTTGACGTTAAGATGAATTTTAATTAAATAAAGTAACTTTCCAACGTTTAAAAATTAAATAAAACAAGTTTCAAAGTATTTTAATCCATTGAAACTGACTACCAGCGGCTCTATTTTTTTTGTTGTGCAGCCAGACTCGCAGTGCTAAAATAATCACAGTTCGAATCAAGCAGTATTGAGTGCAAAAGAAGTCCCAGTCCCCACTGCATGAAAACTAACACTGTGTTAAAAATCGCAGTGCAAGAAAACTAGCAGAAAATGGCGGATTTTTGCTAGAAAAGTCGCACACAAGTTCCAAAGTGCGACTTTTCTAGCAAAATTTTGGTCAAAAATTTAGTGTACAGTCGGACATTCTCTTGTCTTATATTCTTGATAGTACTAAAAACTTTTTTTTTGAAAGCATGTCAAAAACTACTATTGGAAACCTTTTAAAAAATTTTAAATTTGATAATTTAACCAGAGGGAGTTAACCCTAGAGGGGTCTGGACTGGAACCCTGCTTTGCTCCTTAACCGAAGCAGGGTTAAGGGGCAAAGCCTTTTGTCAAGGTGTTGGGGGAAGAGCAGAATGCCCCCGGGAAAATTTTTTTACTTAAGGCACCCAACCACACTGGAAAAGTTTATTTAATAACAAAATATTAAAAAATGTTAAGGTATAAAATGAAAGAAAATTTTAAGAAATTAATTTATCGTTTATTTATTTAAAGCGTGATTTTCTCACTTTAAATTTCAAATAAATATGTAATTTTTTTAATATGTAAAATCATTGATAGAACTTTAATTTATTGTTTATAGTACTTTAAACATGTATATGCCTTGACTATTGAAAGCCGTAAGATCATTAATACTTCCCACGTAGCGGGAAAATTTTGGGTTTTTGACTGTTTATATACTTTTGGAATGCATCAGGAAGGTTTCTCAACTAATATTAAAACATTTTTTTTCTTCTAAAATTTGGGAAAAAAAACAATGGCCCGGTTGCACCATAACTACTTAAGTTAAGTAGACTACATAAAGTGGCTGTGAATGTGTACATTTTATACAGATTTACAGCTACTTAGTATCCTACTTAATTTAAGTTGTTATGATGCAACCGGGCCGGGCCAATGTAACATTACAAAAAAATCTAGATTCGCTGTATTTGGGGGTGGGTGTGGCGGCCTCCGTCTTAAGCCCGCCATTACTTACTAGCAGGACTATAGTAATTTTAAATAACGGTTGAGGAATAAAATGCAATTAATGAATAGTTTTAACTGGATGTTGTAAGGTTATATATTAAGAACTGGACTTTTGGCTACAAATATTATCATTTATTCACCGATTGAGTAAAATCTAGAAAATGAAATGGTACCTTTGATATTAATGAAGATTAATGTCTGCGAAGCAGAAAATTTTTGATTTTTTTTTGCGTTTTCATGCATTAAATAAGCCGCAGGAAAGCTTTTATGGGAAAAATTTTCTCTTAATTTTTTTTGTAAAAACCAAAGGGGGGAGAGACCCTTACAAAATATTTTTGCTTCCTCAGAATTTGAAGGGGTATATATCCCCCATATTCCCCCTGGATACGGCCCTGTCCGCATCTGCAGACATCCGCACTTATTTTTGACATCCGCTCCGCATCCGCGGATTTGTGAACTCACATCCGCGGATGTTTTGTTGCTTATTTTTACTTATTAAATTAGCTATTACGTTTTTTTTTATAAATTCCTAATCTTCTCTAAGCCGAAGTTTTGATTTCTAAATGAGTTTTTTAGCTATAAAAAGCTCAAAAATGCAATAAAAAGGCTTTTTAGCTAAAATCAGCGTGTTTTTTACTTCTTTTTCCTTTCAAAATTAAAAAAAACGATATAGATAAAATCAAAATGCACTCCAGAACTAAAAACAATTATGGTAAGAATGCATGTCCTAGACATCCGCATCCGCGGATATCAAAACATTCGAGCATATCCCTAATTAATATTATATAATAATGTATTTAAATTTTATTTTATTTTTTTTATTAATTAATATTTATTAATATTTTATTAACTGTCTGGGGCTACAATACAAATAAAACTATAATTATTATTTTAAAAAACATTTGAAAGTATTTAATTAAATATTACTTAGGCTGCGCGGGGTCCAGTAAAAACATATCCGTGGTGCTAGCTGTGGAAAGGAGAAATTTGCTGGCCACTGTCTCCGCCATTGCACGAGCCTTTCCGCTCTACTCCCGAAAGACAAGCTCCAACACTAAACATTCCACCGCCAGTCAGAAAATTGTGACCATTGAAATATTGTCTTTGGAAGAACAAGTGTGTTGTTTTTGAACTTTTAGCGATTTCGGCAAAAAAAGCATTACATCTGCAGACATGTGCACTGCCCCCCGGGGTTAAAACGGGGGGGCAATTCCAAAATGGGGCACGGGGGGGCAACTTTTTTGAAACGGGGGGGCAATAAAACGCAGGGGGGAAAAGAAAAAAAAGAGAAAAAAACGAGAAAAAAAGAGAAAAAAAGAAGGGAAAAGGGAAAAAAGGGACAAAAAAAGCGGAAATAAGGTAAAAATAGGTCAAAAATGGCTTAAAATACATTGAAATAGGCTAAAAACTGCAAAAAATTCGCGATGATGGCGTCATCATAGGTCAAAAATGGCGTCATATTTTTAGGATACTTTTTCATTTTTTGGCGGGGGGGGGCAAATCCTCCAATAAAACGGGGGAGCATTTTCATACCGTGCACAGGTCTGCGTCTACTGCTTATTCATAAAAAACAATGCATTCTATCTAGTGCTTGCTTGAAAAAGACAGGGAGAACGCTTTTTCTATTTCCTTCTCGGAATACGACCATGCACTTCTTCACACGTCTATTTATTGAGTGGTTTGTTCAGGCATTTAATGCGGAAAAAGTGTAATTTCTGAACTACGCGGCGGTTTTCGGCTTCCTACCCGTGCTATTCACAAAACTTTTGAACCCAGTCCACCTTATAGGCAATTAAAATCTAGCTGACCGCGATATTTTCAGTATTGAATCGACTATTTAACAACAAAAACATTCAAAATTTTTCACTAAATCGGATTAATAACAAAGATTAAAAACTGTATTTTAATATTTATTTATCAAATTACTTAATTTGAAATCTAAATGCAAACTTTTTAGAGCTAAAGTTGGTTAATTTTTGTATATTTTGTGAAAAGGTGGAATTAAAAAAAATCTGCGTTCTTATTTGTTCAAAAAAAAGTGATTACCGCACAATTTTAATTGGTCCCCTCATGTCTGCATTCTAATTTTCAGCGTCAGCCAGATATAATTCAACCATAGCACTGGGTGCGTTTTGATCATCGAAAAAGTGGACTGGTTCCGTTTTTGTTATACCCCGTTTTTGGACTATTTGGTGCTTTTAATTTCGAATTTTCAATGTGAACATCCCAAATTAAAAGGCATAAACAGTCCAAAAACAGGGTATAACAAAAACGGACGCAGTTCACTTTTCCGATGATTAAAACTGACCCAGTCCACTTTTCCAAAGATCAAAGGAGCCCTAGTTCAAAGTGGACCGAGTTTAAAAGTTTTATGAACATAACGGTGCGTTTCATAAAAAATAACCCACTGTCTAAAATAACCCGCTATTTTTTTATGTTAGGCCCATCATTCCCTATTTAGGTATTAATTTGTTTGGTTTTTTCAGGCGCCCAGTGCGGAAGAAGTGGCCTTTTTGAATCACGCGGCTGCTGCAGTGCGGACGGCTGCCCGACTGGTGGACATGCCCTGCTGCGAACTTAACACGGACGCAATGACCCGGGAAGCCCTGCAGATAGCCAGCGCACTGGGCGACGCCGTCAGAGCTACTGTGATAAGGGTAAGCTAAGCAGGATAAATGGGTGGTCTCGCAAAATTTTTTTTGGGGGGAGGAGAGTTATGCCCCAAGAATTGCAGAGATTAGACCCAACCGGTGCACGGTCTGAAAATGCCTTCCCTGGAATATTAGTGGGTGTGCCCCCTGTTTATTGCCCCCCCCCCCAAAAAAATAAATAAAAATGTACTAAAATATTAGAGCGCCATTTTTGACCTATTATGACGCCATCATCGCGAAAATTTGCCGAATTTTAGCCTATTTCATTCAATGCATTTTAAGCCATTTTAGCCTTATTTTTATTTAAAGTACTTGTTTTCTTTTTTCTTTTTTTTTCTCCTTTTTTCTCTTTTTTTCCTTTCTCCCCTGCTTGGCCCCTCCGTTTTATTGCCCTCAGTTTCAAAAAAATTGCCCCCTCTGTGCCCCCCATTTTGGAATTGCCCCACCCCCCCCCACCCCCAAACAGGGCAACTTTGTCCGGCGTGGGGGGGGGGGTTAAACGAAAAATTATGGGGGGGGGGCCCCCCCCCCGGGGTAAAATCCGAGAAACCGCAAAATACCCATATCGTTTTTATTTCTTAGAGTGCATTTTACCCATATCGTTTTTCGATTTTGAAGGATAAATAGGTAATAAACGCTTATTTTGGGTCAAAAAGCCCTTTTTATTGCATTTTTGAGCTTTTTATTTGCTTAAAACATTCATTTGGGGGGGGGGGGGGGGGGGCCCGCGGTCCCCTAGTGACCTCAAAACTTAAGTTTGGAGGCAATTAGAAGTCATTTTCAAACATTTTTGTCTTCATATTTCCAAATTTGGGGGGGTTAACTTTTCATGGCTCCCCATTTCTGGAGTGGGGGGGGGGGAAGCCGGGTGCGGGCGCGCGGGGGGTCGGGGGGCGAGAGCGCGGGGGGGGGCGGGCGGGCGGGGGGCGGGGGGGCCGCGGGGGTTTGGTGGGTGTGGGGGTCGGCCGGCAAATAGACCGCACGCTTAAAAATTTTTCCTAGGAGGCACTTGGGGGGGGCGGGGGGGGGGTCGTAACCCGGGGCCCCCCAACTCTCTGGGGGGGAGAACCCCCCGTGCCCATGTATGCCCCACCCCCAATAAAACCCCCCAGTGCACCGATATGTTGGACTCTAAGTTATAGTTAATTCTCAGCATTTTAAGTTTTATTTCAAAATTTCGGCATTTTTTATAGTAATCGTAGCTTAATAACAAAAATGTATAGGCTATAAAGCACCGATAGGTATTCAAAATTTTACGGCTGCAGCTTTAGTCACTTTGAAAAAAATAAGCCTACAAGAAATGGCCTCGAGCTCTAGTCCCTTTTCTGCATAGAGGCCTAGAAGCCGATTTTAGCGTTTTTCATACTGGGGCCTCCCCTCCCCTCTCCCAAACTTTAGGGAGAGGGGGTCAGGCATACAAGGGCAAGTCGGTCCGGAGTTGGGAGAATATTAGTTTAAGAAAAATATTATAGTATTAGTTTAATACTTATATTACTTATAAGAAAAAAGAAGAATATTAGTTTAGATTAACCCGTCCGTCCCAGCTACAAATTTTTTGCTCTTTGCTTGCTGGAATATTGGGTATATACAAATTATGCGAAGTAAGCACTCACCTAGCTTCCGCAGATCTGTGTACGGTCTGTAAATGCTCCCGCTGGCCGGAATATTAGTGGCTGTGCCCCCGCCCCATTTAATTCCCCCCATGCCCAAAAATAAAAAAAGTACCCAAAAAATTATGGCGCCACTTTTGACCTATTATGATGACGCCATCATCGCAAAATTTTTGCAATTTTACTCTTATCTTAATGCATTTTAAGCCAATGTAGACCATTTTTTACTTAAATTTAGCTTTGTTGTTCCTTTTTTCTTTGTCCCTTTTTTTCTCTTTTTGAATTTTTTTTCTCCTTTTTTTTCTTTTTTTTTCTCTTTCTCCCTCTCTTTTCTCTTTGCTTGCCCCCCCCCCATTTCAAAAAAATTCCCCTATGTCTCTCTTTTGGAATTGCCCCTCCCCTCCCCAATAACACCCCGGGGGCAGCGCACAAGTCTACTCCTGAGATCATCTTTGTCTGTGTTTGACATGGGTGAACGGACGGCATAAGTAGACATATCGTGGGTTAAAAAAAGGTTACACAATACTCTCCGGTGGACACTACTGATGTTCCGAGCTGCATAACCAGACCTGTGCACTGCCCCTCTCCCCGGATTTATTGGGGGGATTCTAAAACGGGGAGGGGCAACTTTTTTGAAATGGGGTGAAACTTTTTTGAAACGAGGGGGAGGCAATAAAACTGGGGGGGCAAGCAGGGGAGAATAAAAAAAGAGAAAAAAAGAAGAAAAAAGAAAAAAAGAAGGTTATAGGAAAAAAGGGACAACAAAAGCGATAATAATGTAAAAATAGGTCTAAAATGGCTTAAAATGCATTGAAATAGGCTAAAAACTGCAAAAATTTCGCGATGATGGCGTCATAATAGGTCGAAAATGGCGCCATAATTTTAGCGTACTTTTTCATTTTTGGGTGCGGTGGGAGCAATAAAACAGGGGGGCGAATCCTCCAATAAAGTGGGGCTGGGGCATTTCCAGACCCCGCACAGGTCTGCATAACGGAGCTTTTTTTCGTTTTATGAGCAACTCCTGGAGCACCGCTGTTTTTTTGTACTGATTTCAAAAATAAATAATTAAAAACAATAAAAAAGTTCCGAAAATGCCATGCGGATAGTAAATTTTTAAAAATATTTCAAGCTTGCTTGCTTGCTTAAATTTTTAAAAATATTTCAACCTTGCTTAAAATTTCGTATTTAAGGGGTGGAGCTCTGGAACTTCCTCCGCGCTAAATGGCCAGAGCTCCTGAGCATAATCGGGGCAGGAATCATATATGGAAGGTTTGGGGGTTAACCCCCAAAGTTTTGGGAAGCGGGGTTTGACCCCCTGGGAAGCGGGTTTTTGAATCATATATGGAAGGTTTGGGGGTTAACCCCCAAAGTTTTGGGAAGCGGGGTTTGACCCCGTCCCGCCCCCTCCTCCACTCAGAAGTAGGGTAGGGTAGGGGCCCCAGTCAATTTTCGATAAATGTTAACAAATAACTTTTGAAGCTTATCTTTTCAACAATGTTTGGCCACCAAAAGATAAGTTCTCCCACGGTAGGGTGCATTCCTGCTAAACGCAGACCTAGGGAACTGGTGTGAGATAGGTAGGGCCCCCTTCCCCCTTAACTCTATTATAGCAAATCAACCCAAAATAACAAAACGTAAGTAAATTTTATTTCATTTTAGTTTAATTTTTATTTTCATTTTATTTTAATTTTTGTTTAGTTTTGTTAGTTTATTATGTTGTGTTATATATATATATATTATATATATATTATATAAATATATAATATATATATTATATATAATTTTATTTCACTTTATTTTAGGTTTTATTTTTTATTTTAGTTTTGTTTATAGTTTTGTTAGTTTATTATTTTGTGTTATAGTTTTTGAAAACAAATCTCACCTCACGCCAATCCCTAAAATCCTCTATTGGAGGTGGGGAAATTGACTAAAACCCTATACTAGCAACAGTGCTGATACAGGGTTTCAGGCAGTAATATGAAATATTCATAGCTGACCCGCGTCTGCTATAAAAAAACTGACTTCCAACGGCGTGTTAAATATTTCAGGGGGAAGAATTGAAAGAGAAAGGGTTCGGCGGTATATATAATGTGGGAAAAGCGGCTCGGTTCCCGCCCGCCTTCGTGATGCTCAGCTATACGCCCGAGAACGCCTCAATCACCTACGCCTTGGTGGGTAAAGGAATAGTGTTCGACACCGGTGGGACCCAGTTGAAAACTAAAGCCGGAATGCCGGGTATGAGAAAACTAATTTTTAATGATCATTATTTGTGGCTTGCGTTGTTGCGCATCACAAAAATCCATTAGGAAGACTAATAACGTCTTTCTGAAAATCAAACGTTATGTGACCCAATTGACGAAAGACTGATGTTCCAAGCAAGAGTGGAACGGGACTTGCAGGTTGGATATAAATTGTCTCATGGAGGCGTAAACCTCCGATTTGTAACTGCACCTTTCCAGCAGCTAACAAGGGAACAGCTCCGGATAAGGTCTGTACAGCAGCTTTAACACGTAAGAACTGCACTGTTGAAGACAGGATAAGAGCTATGTCTTCATTGCAAATAGAAACGCAAGCGCCTGTGTCGAACAATGCGCGAAAGAAGTGACCTTCAGCGCCAATTGTTCCTAAGCACTTGTAATACCTGCCAGCTGTGAGAATTGAATGCTGTGGTTGTGCAATGCAAGTCAATGGTATGTTGTTGTATTGAGTGCATGTATTTTGTAGGCGTATATGCATATAGCGTCTTGTGATATAAATACAGAAAATGATTAGTAATAATATAACACTAGTGGTTGCTACACACCTTTGAACACTTTTAGAAATGTCGAGACTCAGACTATCAACCGGCACTATTTGAACACCAAGAAGTAATATTTGAAACAAAAAAATGAAAAAATTTTGCTTACACAATGGACGTTTTCGCCATTGTGAAGGAGTAATTCTTGGCACGATCACGCGGCTGTCATAGTCTGGTTGAGTCAGGTCGACAACTGGCGGATTTTGAACTTGCGGTGGACGGTCGTACGGGTGTGGTGAAATTGGAGCTAGTGAGCAATACGTAACTGAACGAAGTAGATGCACAGAC
>JASAMX010019796.1:0-13603 GCA_030248175.1 Microlaimidae sp. YZB2_3 | reverse complement strand
GTAGTCTACTTCGTTCAGTTACGTATTGCTATGAATCTTAAGGAATTGTTACTAAAAAAGTGCAAGTTTTTAACTTCTAACTTTTGTAATTGTTAAGGTACTTTACAAACTGCTAATACTTTGATATAAACTACAGTGATAAAATTATTTAAGTAAAAGTGATTAAATCAGGTCTAACTAAAAAAATTTAAACAGAAGAAAAACACACTATTTTATATGGTTCTTTCTAGGTTCCATACGATATTACGGAGTTACCCAGACTTAATTTTTGTATAGTATACTGCTTAAAATTACATTGAAGTTTTGGATATGAAAATAATTCTATTCATATTATGAGGAGACCATGACATTATTTTTAAAATGAGTAAATTTTTTAATGTTTTATATCTTTAATAAATGACATTGAATTCAATGCATTAAAAGGCGGAAATTCTAGCAAAAGACGAAACAAAGTTTCGAAAAAAAAGCCTTATATTAAATGGTATAGTATAAAGCTACATAAGTCTAAAAACTAAATGCCAGAAAAGACTGAAATAAGTCTCTTTAAAACCTGTAAATTAATAACAGATTTTGTGAAATTTTTAGAAAAACAAAACCGAATAAAAACAATACGTGTAAAAGCTTTAGTTTGCGTTTTTTTAACTAATAATAAAACTTAATTCACATAAATTTCTCTCAAAGTGAATTAAATTTTACATGAGTCACCCAGCTGTAAATACCATAGTATTAAGTTAAGTTACACGTCGTCAAAACGATACAAAAAAAGTATAACGCAAGCGTCACAGTAACCATGAAAAATTTCTGTCAAAATAAGTTATCGCATTGCGCATTAAATTTTGTTTATCATTATTTTCGTATAAAGCAAAACATACCGCCATATTAACAGCTTTTTAAAATCAAATATCAAGTTCTAAGTCCGAAAAACATTGAAAAATTCAGATTTAATATAAGGCGACTTTTTATTTAACAAATACATTTACAGCGAAGTTGTTTTATGTAATAAATAGAAACATTAAAGAAAAAGTCGCCTTATATTAAATCTGAATATTTCAATGTTTTACGGACTTAGAACTTGATATTTGATTTTAAAAAGCTGTTAATATGGCGGTATGTTTTGCTTTATACGAAAATAATGATAAATTACAAAATTTAATACGCAATCCGAGTAACTTATTTTTACAGAAATTTTTCATGTCATTACTGGTTGACGCTTGCGTTATACTTTTTTGTATCGTTTTGACGACGTGTAACTTAACTAATACTATGGTATTTACAGCTGGTTAACTCACTAATTAAAATTTAATTCACTTTGAGAGAAATTTATGTCAATTAAGTTTTATTATTAGTTAAAAAAACCAAACTAAAGCTTTTACACGTATTGTTTTTATTCGGTTTTGTTTTTCTAAAATTTCACAAAATCTGTTATTAATTTACAGGTTTTAAAGAGACTTATTTCAAGTCTTTTCTGGCATTTAGTTTTTAGACTTATGTAGCTTGATACTATACCATTTAATATAAGGCTTTTTTTTCGAAACTTTGTTTTGTCTTTTGCTAGAATTTAAAAAATTAAATAGATTTATCTTGAGTAGACGAATTAAGAAATTTAAATAACTCAAATATGTCTCTATTGGCTAAAATTTAAACATGTAAAGGTAAGAGGGACAAAAAACCAAATTTAGTTAGTTCACTGGTCGTCGAGTAACACTTTAAGTATCACACCCAAGCAGAAAGAAAGATTGTTTAATTAGAATAAAGTAATAAAGTTTGTTTTTTAAAGCATGGAAAATAAAAAAAAATGTCGCAAATGTGTGTGACAAATTAAATTTTTCAAATAATTACAAACCTATTTCAAAGTTGCAAACTTTCGAATTTATAGAAAAAATTAAGTTTATTAACGATTTTTTTACGTTTGGCTCTTTGGTCCCTCCTACAATATGGATTTACGCATGTAAACGTTATTTTTAAACAGTTCTTTCCCTTTTGGCTCTTTGGTCCCTATGTGTCTCCCTTTTGGGTTCTTTGGTACTCAGCTCTAAGGTCGCGCAATTTCTTTTTCCCAATCTCTTTGTTTTTCTCCATTAGCTTTAAAGAGACCTTTTTTGTGGTTTTTCGGTCCCAAAAAGTGCGGCTATTAGGTCCATAATTGCAGCTTTTTAGTACCCGTGGCTCTTCCGTCTTTAAATCCGAAAGCAAAGTGTCTCTTACTGCGAATTATAAATAAAAGTGATTTAATGTTAGGATTGTCATCATTTGTTTAACCGGCGATGGGCTCATTTTCCTAATTAGGTCATTTTCTTAATATGTGCTTTGTTTGATTATGTACACATGTTACTCACGTGTACCATAATGATGAATACTATGGCAAAATTCAATTACATATATTACATTAAATAATGAATGTGCAATAATTGATAATTTTTCTCAATTTAGTTAATAGATAATATGAATAATTATGATAATATGATAATATGAATAATTATGATAATATGATAATATTATCATATTATCATATGATAATATGATAATATGAATAATTATTTTCTATTTTCAAATTTTGCTTATGATTTATAAAAAAGTTAAAAGGGAAAAGAGCATACCTTACTTTTTATTTAATTTTGATTGTAGCTAATTTTATCTTGGATTTTTTTTAGTGTGGCCGAATTTAAGACTTTTCTTAGTAATGTAGCTTTTAAAAAACAAATAAATAAACATGTTTTGGGTATATTTTTATCGAAAAGTTTAATTTTACTTAAACCGTTTATATGGAACAAGAAAACAGACGTGATCAAAATTAAATTAGTGACTCTGTTAAAAAAATATTTTTATGAAAAGTGTATAGTGCAAAAAATTGTTTAAAATCGGAGCAATTATTATGAATTTGTCTTTAAGTTTGTGTGTATAAGATTGATAAATACTGCAGTATAAAATTGTTTTAAAGACTAAGTGTCAGAATAGTGTGATGAACAAGAAGGAATAAAAACTAGCCAAAGAATCAAAATTTAATTTTAACTTAAATACAATTTTTTTACCATTTTCGTATAAAAATTTTACACAGAAACTTTTATTACAATTTTTAATGTACAAAATTGGAGTGAAGTCCGTATGGTATAAGCAATTTAAATGAAGCTCTGGCGATTTTCTTAAAAGACACCCCGTCCAAAACCAGAAGAAAATTTTCCGCTTTTTTTCTTGTGTCGGTTACAGACGCTTAAAATAAAATCACACTTATGAAACTATATAAAAATTCTTTAAAAAATTTACTTTTTTAATAAATCAGAATATATCACACATAATTATTACATTAGAATGTCAAATAAAAAAATAATTGAAATAATGACAATCAAATGTTTTTGACCAGTAACACCCATCATCTCTAATGTGTGCCAAAATTTCCACTTCTATCAGTCTTTTAAAATGTCACTCTTTCATTAATAAATGACAAAGGTGGATAATAGGATAATCCGGGACAAAGGTTTGACACTCGTGTTTAACAAACGCGGCCATGCGAAAGACAACCAGCGGATGGACGGGTGTCATCTTGACGGACGGGTGTCATCATGACGGATGGGTGTCATCATGACGGATGGGTGTCATTGTGACAGACGGGTGTCATCGTGATGGACGGGTGTCATCGTGATGGATGGGTGTCATCGTGACGGACAGGTGTCATCGTGACGGATGGGTGTCATCGTGACGGATGGGTGTCATCATGACAAACGGGTGTCATTGTGATGGACGGGTGTCATCGTGATGGATGGGTGTCATTGTGACGAACGGGTGTCATCGTGACGGACGGGTGTCATCGTGATGGACGGGTGTCATTGTGATGGACGGGTGTCATCGTGATGGACGGGTGTCATCAAGACGAACGGGTGTCATCGTGACAGACGGGTGTCATCGTGATGGACGGGTGTCATCGTGACGGACGGGTGTCATCGTGACGGACGGGTGTCATCGTGACGGATGGGTGTCATCGTGACGGACGGGTGTCATCGTGACGGACGGGTGTCATTGTGACGAACGGGTGTCATTGTGACGAACGGGTGTCATTGTGACGGACGGGTGTCATCGTGACGGACGGGTGTCATCGTGACGGACGGGTGTCATCGTGACAAACGGGTGTCATCGTGACGAACAGGTGTCATCGTGACGGACAGGTGTCATTGTGACGAACGGGTGTCATCGTGACAGACGGGTGTCATTGTGATGGATGGGTGTCATCGTGATGGACGGGTGTCATCGTGATGAACGGGTGTCATCGTGACGGACGGGTGTCATCGTGACGAATGGGTGTCATTGTGATGGACGGGTGTCATCGTGATGGACGGGTGTCATCGTGATGGACGGGTGTCATTGTGACGAACGGGTGTCATTGTGACAGACGGGTGTCATCATGACGGATGGGTGTCATTGTGATGGATGGGTGTCATCGTGACGGACGGGTGTCATCGTGATGGACGGGTGTCATTGTGACGGACGGGTGTCATCGTGACAGACGGGTGTCATTGTGACAGACGGGTGTCATTGTGATGGACGGGTGTCATCGTGACAAACGGGTGTCATTGTGACGAACAGGTGTCATTGTGATGGATGGGTGTCATCGTGAGGGATTGGTGTCATCGTGACGGACGGGTGTCATTGTGATGGACGGGTGTCATTGTGACGGACGGGTGTCATCGTGATGGACGGGTGTCTTTGTGACAAACGGGTGTCATCGTGATGGACGGGTGTCATTGTGACGGACGGGTGTCATTGTGATGGATGGGTGTCATTGTGTTGGACGGGTGTCATCGTGATGGACAGGTGTCATTGTGACAGATGGGTGTCATTGTGATGGACGGGTGCCATCGTGACGGACGGGTGTCATTGTGATGGATGGGTGTCATCATGACGGATGGGTGTCATCATGATGGACGGGTGTCATCGTGATGGACGGGTGTCATCGTGACGAACAGGTGTCATCGTGACGGACGGGTGTCATCATGACAGATGGGTGTCATTGTGACGAACGGGTGTCATCATGACGGACGGGTGTCATCGTGATGGACGGATGTCATCGTGATGGATGGGTGTCATCGTGATGGACGGGTGTCATCGTGATGGATGGGTGTCATCATGATGGACGGGTGTCATTGTGATGGACGGGTGTCATCGTGACGGATGGGTGTCATCGTGACGGATGGGTGTCATCATGACGGACGGGTGTCATTGTGACAAATGGGTGTCATTGTGACAGATGGGTGTCATCGTGAGGGACGGGTGTCATCGTGATGGACAGGTGTCATCGTGATGGACGGGTGTCATTGTGATGGACGGGTGTCATCGTGACGGACGGGTGTCATCGTGACGGACGGGTGTCATCGTGACAGACAGGTGTCATCATGACAGATGGGTGTCATCGTGACAGACGGGTGTCATCGTGACGGATGGGTGTCATCGTGATGGACGGGTGACATCTTGACAGACAGGTGTCATCGTGATGGACGGGTGTCATCGTGACAAAAGGTGTCATTGTGACGGATTGGTGTCATCGTGACGGACGGGTGTCATCATGATGGACCGGTGTCATCATGACAGACGGGTGTCATTGTGACGGAGGGGTGTCATTGTGACAGACGGGTGTCATTGTGACGGACGGGTGTCATCGTGATGGACGGGTGTCATCGTGATGGATGGGTGTCATTGTGACAGACGGGTGTCATCATGACGGACGGGTGTCATCGTGACGGACAGGTGTCATCGTGATGGACGGGTGTCATCGTGACGGACGGTTGTCATCGTGACGGATGGGTGTCATCGTGACGGACGGGTGTCATTGTGACGGACGGGTGTCATCATGATGGACGGGTGTCATCGTGACGGACGGGTGTCATCGTGATGGACGGGTGTCATCGTGACGGACGGGTGTCATCGTGACGGACGGGTTTCATCTTGATGGATGGGTGTCATCGTGACGGACGGGTGTCATCATGATGGATGGGCGCCATTGTGACGGATGAGTGTCATGGTGATGGACGGATGTCATTGTGATGGACGAGTGTCATCCTGATAGACAGGTGTCATTGTGACGGACAGGTGTCATTGTGACGGACAGGTTACATCTTGACGGACAGGTGTCATCGTGATGGACGGGCGCCATTGTGATGGACGAGTGTCATGGTGATGGACAGATGTCATCGTGACGGATGGGTGTGATTGTGACGGAAGGGTGTCATCGCTATCAACGGGTGTCATCGTGATGATGGGTGTAATCGTGACGGATGGGTGTCACAATAAATGCTTTGAAAACTATGTTTATAAACATATTTTGTCTTGCTGGCTGACTTTCAAAAACTTTTACAATTTAATACCATACATTTTTTTAAAACTCGAATAAGCGACAAAAAACAGATGCTGCGTGAAAACCAGAATAACACAAATATATTATAGTTGCTAGTATAAAATCACATTCATACAAATTTAAATAAGGGCAAATTTAACCTCTTTTAATAGAAAAAAAACAGCAAAAACAAATTAAAAAGTTACATTTGTATTAATTTGTCATAAAATAAAATAAAAAATATGAAAAATATGCCCAAAATTACTTAAAAGGACTATTTGTTTAAAAAATAACCAGGAATAAAAAATTTTCAGTTTAGTTTAAAAATGATACGTGAAGGAAGCAAAAGGATATGACATGCAAATGTGCACAATTGTAGTTTCTTCAAAATAAGTATTCTTTGTTTTTTTTTCATGTAAAAAGATAAATAAATGAAATTAAACATTAATGTTTATGTTAGAATTATGCCTAGGCGAGAAAAAACACGACTAATGAGGGCTTCGAACTTAGGACCCTTAAATGCGTATCCAAAGACCATCCACTGCGCTACCGCAATTATGAAGGACTTCGCATAAAAGCGTATTATAAACGACTGTTCGCAACCACCTATGTTTCCAGGCAATATTTTTACTTTTCTTTGGTGTTTTGGGGAATTTTTAAAAATAATGTAAATTGAACTTTATTTTGCATTAAAAGGCCGACAAATCTGCGGTATTTTCTTTATAAAAAATTATTAGTTTATGTTCATTTTTTTTTATTGTTAGTTTATGTTCATTTTATTTATAAAAAATACAAAATATGTATTTGTTGTGTTCTTTACAATCCTTTAATTTGTAAAATATAAAATATATTCAAGGTTTTTAACAATTTATTCCATAATCTTTTGTCATTTTGTTTTGATTTTGGGGATATTTTTATTTGCCATTTTATTATTATTTTTTTAAAAAGGAAGAAGGCTCATTAAATTCATTCAAAAAAACTCAAAAAAGAACACTCAAGAGTCAATTGCCGAAAATATAGTTTTTTTAGTAGAGTTATAAGTAAATGGAATTATCTAAATGAAAATCCAGTCAGTTCTAAAATAGAACTACTACTAATTCTTAATTTGGTTTTTGGTTTTTTTGTTTGTTTTTTTTTCTGTGTCTTGGTTTCTCTCAGTGTACTTTTTAAAAAATTTTTAGAAATTTTTTATGTAGTAATAGATTATTTAAAGGGATTTTTTTTTTTAAAGATTTTGGTTTTTTTTTCCCTAGTAAGTCTAAATCAGCCAGGTCTTCTCTCAACTTTGTGATCTGTGTTTTTGTAATTCAACTGGGTTGCAATCACATTTGTGTTTGTGTTTTCTATTGTTTTCTTGATGTATTACTAGAAAAAATAAAAATCTTAAATACATCCAGTAAACATTTATCCCCTTTCGCTCGGTACTCAAAATAACACCTAAATAGGTGTAGAAAAAACCCATTAAAACCTTAAAAGATGTTTCAAAAAAAGCAAATTATTCTGTCAAACTACATTTCTTTAAAACTAAGTGACTTATGTTCTCACTGTAAAGTATATTCTTTTTATTTATGCACTAAATGTATATTACTTTCTTGAGAACGTTGAGCTAAGTGTTTGGAATCCAGCCAAGAAGATTAAATAAATATGTTTAGAAACATGGTTTTCAAACTATTTATCGTGACACCCGTCCGTCACGATGACACCCGTCCGTCACGATGACACCCGTCCGTCACGATGACACCCGTCCGTCACGATGACACCCGTCCGTCACGATGACACCGTCCGTCACGATGACACGCGTTCGTCCGCTAGTTGTCTTTCGCATTGCCGCGTTTGTTAAACACGAGTGTCACACCTTTGTCCCGAATCATCGTATTATCCACCTTTGTAAATGAATAATAACCTTAAGATTTAATTTTATCTTTCAAAACAAGTTTTGATTAATGTTTTGCTTATAAAACCAGTTGTGTGGTGGTGTGTGTGTGTTTTGTTTTTGGTGTTTGGTGTGTTTTTTTTGTTCGGTTGTGGATTCTTTTGTTGTTCTGTGTTTTCTGTTGTGTTCTTGTTGTTTCTGTGTTTCTTTTTTCTTTTGCGCTTGTAATGCGAGTCTGTTTTTCTGTGGATTCTTTTGTTGTCTGTTCTTTCCTCTGTGGATCCTGTTTTTGTTGGTTTCCTGGAAATGTGATCTGTGGAATCTTGTTGAGGAGCGTTTGCGAACAGAAAAAAACACGAAATATGAAAAAAATATAGAAAGTCGTGTTTATATTTGTTTTTTTTTGTTGGGTGTGTTTTGTTTGGGTGTTTTGTTTTGGTTTTTTTGGCGGGTTATGGTGGACTGAGTTGTGTTTTGTGCGGAGTGCTTGTTTTTTTGGGTTGTTTTGTTGTTTGCTTTTTTTTTTTGTTGTTTTTTTGGCTGTTGTGTTTGTGTGTTTTTTGTGGAGCTGGGGTTGGTTGTGGAAGTTTTTTGTGTGTTTGTGTTGTGTTTGTTGTTGCGCGATGAGGGGTGTGGTGGGGGGGTTTCGTGGGCGGTTTGGATTGTGTTGGTTGTGGTTTTTGTGATAATGTGGCTTATTTGTTGTTTTTTTATCGTCTCTTTTCTTCTACATAACTAAACAAACTAAAAAGAAATATTTCAAAAAAACTTTGATATTATCTTAGTTTAAAAATATTTAATTAATCTTTTAATACGTTAAATACTGTAAAATTTATTGGTGTGCATAGTTTTAACCATTTTGATTTTTTTTTAATAATAAGTTTAAACTTTTTAGTGATTTATAAAATGTGTATATTTATAAAAACTGTATTAACAATAGTTTTAGTTTAATTGTATTCTAAAGATACATACTAACAAAACGATACTTTAACCATAAAATTAGTATTTTTTATGTTTCAATAAAAAATTTCCTTGTGATTTTTGTAATTTTAATTAACTCTAAAATTTTTAGACTTTTGTTTTTGAGATTCACGACAAATTAACATTGTAATTTACTGATTTTCATAGTATAGGCAAATAAAATCTAGCTGACCTCGATGCAGTATTGAATCGACTATTTAACAACAAAACCATATGTAATTTTAAACGAAAGCGGTTTAATAAAAAAGATCAAAACCCGTATTTTAATAATTATTTATCAAATTACTCAGTTTAAATTTCCAATGCAAATTTTGAAAGGGCTAAAGTTAGTTAATTTTTGTATATTTTGTAAAAGGTGGAATTAAAAAAAATTTTGCATTCTTATTTGTTTTTAAAAAAAAGCAACATCATAACCGCACAAATTTAATTGGTCCCCTCATGTCTACATATTAATTTTCGACGTCAGCCAGGTATAATTCAACCATAGTTAGAAGTGGGTTTAGTTAAGGAGGATGCGCCTACTTTATATTTTAAATATTATAGATAGTACGACACTAAGTTTCAGTTGTTGATATTTTTGAAAATTTAAAAGCGATTTTTTGCCTGAGCTGACAAAACTTGCTTGAGCTGGCAAAATTTGCGCTAAGTGTTAAATTTTCAGTTCACAAGAAAGCTCCAAAGTTGCGCACAATTAGTGTATTACTTTCGTTGGTGGGGCAAGACTAGTGATCGACCGGGGCAGAATTATTGCTGATGCCGGGCCGGGGCCGGGGTAGAGAAATTTTAATTTGCCGGGGCCGGGGCCGGGGCCGAGGTAGAAAATTTTGCTCCGGCCGGGGCCGGGGCAGGCTAAAAATTTAGAAGAATTTGCAATTTTGGTCGTTTTTATCAAAATTCTAATTTTTTACTGTAAAGTATTTTTTTTAGATAATTAATAGCATATTTTAGAATTTAAGCACCTGTGTAAGTAGAAAAAAAAATGTTTTTAATACACAAAGTTTTTCCAAGCAGAACAAAAAAATATTTGAATATTTCGATTCTTTTAAACATAAATTATTATTATAATTAGTATACAGTACGGTTGTAAAAAATAATAATTTTTGATTATTTTCAGAAAAAGTAAAAAGTAATTTTAACAATATTTAGTTTAACTAAAGTAAGAGTAAAAGTAATTTGTGATATCTTAATTTAAGTAAAGTAAAAATAAACGTAATGGTCGAAATTATATTTAAGTAAAGTAAAAGGAAGACCTATTTTTTAAGTAAAAGTAAAAGTAAAATTATAATAAAAGTAACTTTGCAATGGAGCAAAACATCGAGTTTTGGAGCTCCAGAGCTCCGTTCCAAAATATTTTGTTATATCTTCATATTAATAAGTTTTTTCGTCTAAGTAAATGGCGTTTAGCGTGTTCGCGGCTTAAAAAACTTTCTTCTGAGAATGAGACTCATTTTACAACAAGCCCATAGGAAATCTTTTAAAATTAATTTAAGTATTTGTATAGGAAAAATCCGAGTAAGAGTAAAAGTAAAAGTAAGTGAAATTTAACCCGTTGGTATTTATTCCGCTGCAAATCCTAAGAAAGGATTTCACGCCACTGCTGCTCAATGTTAAATCTTAGTCAACGATCGTCGAGAGCCACAGAGTTTCACACACTGCAGCACTGACGCAATATATTTTTTGCAGATTTGCAGCGGTTTTTGGACGAAAAAAATCTTAAAGGGTTAAAAATCGAGTAAAAGGAAACGTGATAAAAAATTCGTTAGTTTAAGTAAAAGTAAATGTAACTTTTTACAACAGTAGTATACATTTTACGTAAATATTAGAAATATATTCAAGTTTAAAAAATGCTAGTCTTCAAGAATATTATTTTAAAGAAACATTTTTTTAGAACTTCACTTACATGCCTCTATTCAAGATTTTTCGGTCTATAAACATACAGGAGAGGTTAAAACGCACCTTTTTATTTTAAATTGTTAGAACATTTTTAAAGCTTTATTACCACTTTTTCTCAAATTAAAATTGAATACTTTTTTAAATTGTAAACTAAGGTAAAATAATTAAATTATTGCGAGTACAAGAAACGACTATTTTCCCTTTCTAGCTATGTTTCCAGTTGTTAATTTTGGTTCCTTCAACACGTTTTGGTTTTTTAATCAAAACATACTCCCCGTTTAAAAATGCTTTAACTCCTGTTCTATATGTAGAGCATTCTTAAAAAAGTTATAAAAATGGGTAGTGAGATTAAGTATAATATTATGCTTTAAACTTGAATATATTTCTAATACTTACGTAAAATGTATACTACTGTTGTAAAAAGTTACATTTACTTTTACTTAAACTAACGAATTTTTTATTACTTTTCCTTTTACTCGATTTTTAACCCTTTGGGATTTTTTTCGTCCAAAAACCGCTGCAAATCTGCAAAAGATATATTGCGTCAGTGCTGCAGTGTGTGAAACTCTGTGGCTCTCGACGATCGTTGACTAAGATTTAACATTGAGCAGCAGTGGCGTGAAATCCTTTCTTCGGATTTGCAGCGGAATAAATACCAACGGGTTAAATTTCACTTACTTTTACTTTTACTCTTACTCGGATTTTTTCCTACAAATACTTAAATTAATTTAAGTAAAATTTAAATAATTTCAACAAAAAGATTTCCTATGGGCTTGTTGTAAAATGAGTCTCAGATTCTCAGAAGAAAGTTTTTTAAGCCGCGAACACGCTAAACGCCATTTACTTAGACGAAAAAACTTATTAAAATGAAGATATAACAAAATATTTTGGAACGGAGCTCTGGAGCTCCAAAACTCGACGTTTTGCTCCATTGCAAAATTACTTTTATTATAATTTTACTTTTACTTTTACTTAAAAAATAGGTCTTCCTTTTACTTTACTTAAATATAATTTCGACCATTACTTTTATTTTTACTTTACTTAAATTAAAATATCACAAATTACTTTTACTCTTACTTTACTTAAACTAAATATTTTTAAAATTACTTTTTACTTTTTCTGAAAATAATCAAAAATTATTATTTTTTACAACCGTAGTGTATACTAATTATAATAATAATAATAATTTATGTTTAAAAGAATCGAAATATTCAAATATTTTTTTTCTTTGTTTTGCTTGGAAAAACTTTGTGTATTAAAAAAATATTTTTTTCTACTATAATATAAAACAACAAGAAGTGGGCTTCTTGCAAATTCTAAAATATGACTATTAATTACCTATAATCCGAACAAAAGAATAATTTACACGTCCCGTGTGTGGGGCGTTGGGGGGGGGGGGGGGGGTAAAAAATTCAATTGCCGGGGCCGGGGCCGGGGCCGGGGTAGAATTTGGGCCGGGGCCGGTGGGCCGGGGCGGGGCATTTTTGGGGGGGGGGGGGGATGGGGGGGCGGGGCGGGGGCTAAAAATTTAAGAAGAATTTGCAATTTTGGTCGTTTTTTTTCAAAAATTCTATTTTTTTAAGGTAAATTATTTGTTTTTGGTAATTAATAGTCTTTTTTTATAATTTAAGCACTTGTGTAAGTAGAAAAAAATATTTTTTTAATACACACAGTTTTTCCAAGCAGAACAAAAAAAAATATTTGAATATTTCAATTTTTTTAAACATAAATTATTATTATAAATAGTCTACACTACGGTTGTAAAAAAAATAATTTTTGATTATTTTCAGAAAAAGTAAGAAGTAATTTTAATAATATTAATTTAAGTAAAGTAAAACTAAAAGTAATTTGTGATATTTTAATTTAAGTAAAGTAAAAATAAAAGTAATGGTCGAAATTATATTTAAGTAAAGTAAAAGGAAGACCTATTTTTTAAGTAAAAGTAAAAGTAAAATTATAATAAAAGTAATTTTGCAATGGAGCAAAACGTCGAGTTTTGGAGCTCCAGAGCTCCGTTCCAAAATATTTTGTTATATCTTCATTTTAATAAGTTTTTTCGTCTAAGTAAATGGCGTTTAGCGTGTTCGCGGCTTAAAAAACTTTCTTCTGAGAATCTGAGACTCATTTTAAAACAAGCCCATAGAAATCTTTTTGTTGAAATTGTTTAAATTTTACTTAAATTAATTTTAAGTATTTGTATAGGAAAAATCCGAGTAAGAGTAAAAGTAAGTGAAATTTAACCCGTTGGTATTTATTCCGCTGCAAATCCGAAGAAAGGATTTCACGCCACTGCTGCTCAATGTTAAATCTTAGTCAACGATCGTCGAGAGCCACAGAGTTTCACACACTGCAGCACTGACGCAATATATCTTTTGCAGATTTGCAGCGGTTTTTGGACGAAAAAAATCCCAAAGGGTTAAAAATCGAGTAAAAGGAAAAGTAATAAAAAATTCGTTAGTTTAAGTAAGTAAATGTAACTTTTTACAACAGTAGTATACATTTTACGTAAGTATTAGAAATATATTCAAGTTTAAAAA
>JASAMX010019794.1:0-25112 GCA_030248175.1 Microlaimidae sp. YZB2_3 | reverse complement strand
AATCATCGCTCCCACAGAGCAAAACCTATATGACGTGATCACGAATACTATATGACATTTTGGGGCCCTTGAAATCCTGACGTGATTTTTCATTTGTTACCCATTTTTAATTGCCTAATTAGTCACGGATTTAGGGTCGTTAGAGCCAAGGGCACTTAGAGTTGGAACTTGAAGCCGAAAATAGGGAACTTGGAGCCGAAATTGTAAAATCGCGAAAACGTGTGTACATCCATAAGCCTAAGCCAAAGTCTAAAACCAACCCCAAATTAGTTTTCTTCCGTCAGCTCCAAATTCTCATTTTCACGGCTCCAAGTTTCCAAAATTTTCGGACTGCTCCGAATTTCAAACTTACGGTTCTAAATACTCTGTACCTAGTGACAGTTACGATTAGAAATCAGGGGCCCCGGCCCCGGCTTCGGCACCGGCCCCGGCTTCGGCACCGGCCCCGGCCCCGGCCCCGGCTTCGGCACCGGCCTCGGCCCCGGCCCCGGCTTCGGCACCGGCCCCGGCCCCGGAAAATCAAAATTTCGCTAACCCGGCCCCGGCCCGCCCCGGTCGATCCCTAGTTACGATGTACTAGATTCTTCAAGCGATACGTGGGTTTTCAAAACTTCTAAATATATCTCGATCGAATCATATTAGTCACCGATTGAATAAACAAAAAAGACTTCGACAAAAAGACCGACAGCAATTAGTGAAAAAGTTTCCAGCGAGTTTTCCAAACCGATTCGAATTAATTAACTCAATAATGAAATTTTTTGTCCTAACAGGATCGGTAAAAAAGCCACTGAACCAAAAATACAAGTGGGAACATCTCAACAGGAGGCAGCCCGTCTCCCCAGGACGCTTTTTCTTATAAAGTGGCATCGTTTTCAACTTTATAGGTCAAACAAGACATATTTTTGGACGAATATAAACCATTATTGATAAAACAACGAAAAAAATTAAAGCTAATTTTTGTCAAAGATTGCCAGAAAGGTGCATAAGAATTAGAAATTTAGGGAGATCGTTTCTATTACGTTGAGAACCGAAATATATCAGGATTTTGACTTAATTATAGTGTTATTTTCTGTCTCGCTATAATAATGATCACTCGGAATTCTATAATCAAAGTGGAGATTTGTTCTTTATCACAAGTTATCGCAAATTATTCTATTCACTTCTGTGACTTTTGAAGAAAGTGCGGTCGACGTTTCTACAAATTGCAATGTAAGCCAGTGGTTTTTTTTTAATTTTTTTATTTTAATTTTGTAAGTCAATATAGACAAATCAAACCAAGCTGACTTTGATAATTTACAGTATTGAACCGACTATTTAACAATTAAACAATTTAAAATTGCCAGTAAAAACAGTATTTTTTTGTGAAAAACGGAATTTTAAAAAAATCTTGTATCTATAATTTTTTTTTAAAACATAATCGCACAATTTTTATATAATTCATTCATGATGTAACTGTGAAAAGTTATAGCTATAGCTTCTTGACTAAAGGATAAATAAAGACAAAATTATCACTAAATAATGATTATTCTTTAACCCTCAAACATTGTGCTCCAAAGCTTTCATAACTTTTTTCATAACTTTGGGATTTATAACTTTGGGATCTCTAGAGCTTAGAAACTTCAATCCTTAAAAGGAATTATTTAAAAATTTATTTAACCGTGAAATTTATGGTAATTTGTCTTTTACAAACAATTTTAAGATTTTTTAAATTTAAAATATAATATATCTAAATATTATTTAATTAATTATTATTAAATTCGAATAAAATAAAAATAGGACGGAGCCCTGAAGCTCCGGCTGTTTCGAAGCTGTAAACCAAAAGCTTCGCCATAGAACTTGGCTCAGAAAATTTGAAGTTCGGAGCTCTTGTTAAAATCACTAGTGTATACACAAATACCGCAGAATTTGATCCCAATTATGCATACATTGTATATACCTAGAAATCAATAATGCGTACTATGACGAGATATTTTCTCAAAGTTTCATAATTACAGAACCCGCCTGCCATATGCAAATATGCTTGTGCGTGCGGCAATCCATCGCTGAATCTCGCGTATTACGGCAGTCTCGCATAATTTGCATAAGGTGGCGTTTAATTTGCGTGAAAATTTTGTAGCTTATAGTACCATATAAAAGCATTTATTTTTTTAACCCGAAAATAGTAATTTTTATAACAAAATCCACGGATTTAAAGGTGGAGATTCTTTTGTTAATAAGATTACAATTTTTTACTAAAGGTAAACCTAACGTGGCTGCAACAGTTGTTCATTGGATTAAAAAATGCCCCCCATTAAGTAACCACTCAAATCACGAGAATCTGACGTCACTTTATCAAACATAAATACTCCGTATTACATCGAATCTAATTAGCTGATAAAGTGACGTTAAATTCTCGTGATTTGAATGGTTACTTAATGGGGGACATTTTTTAATCCAACGAAAAATTGTTGCAGCCACGTTGGGTTTACCCTTAGGTTTAATTCATTTCCTGTTAGTTTGGTTTCAACGTTTCTAAATTGAAAAACAATAAATAAAAAATTTTATTCATTTATTTAAGATATAAATAGAAAACCGCCACTTTTGCTGTTAGCTGATTAGCGCGTGTTTAGTGACAATAATTATAGAAAAAAAAGGTTTACTGTCTTAAAGTTAATAGATTAACAAGTTATGCTTGATAAAAAAAGAATCTATAGATTATGCTCTTTTTCTTATTATTTAGTAACTGCAAAGCCTTTACAACCATTCAAACAATAATTTAATCTAACAAAATTAATTTTTAACAAATAATCGATTATTTTAATAAGTTCGTTTGTAATTTTATACGTTTGCTTTACTATGTTGAAATAATTTATTTTTATGCGTTTTTTTTTTCTTCCTTAAATACTGAAATGAATAACACCTTTATTATGTCTGATTACACGTTATTTATATATAGTAGTACATAAATGTTACAAAATTATAGTGCGTGCCATAAAATTTCTTTTCTTATCTTAATATATTGATGATTTTGTGCATGATTTTATTTTTTTAACTTTATTTGTTTTGTATTACTTGTTAAACGTTCGAATAATCCAGAAGTTTCTGCGATTCATCAAAATTGGAAAGAAATTGTATAATTTCATTTTAAAAAATGTAATAATCTTAAAACTTAAGACGAATAAGCAAAAAGTGCATTCTTGGCTGTTTAACTAATATATAATGTCACCCATTCTTTTCTCTCTTGTATATAAAAACAAAAATAAACCAAAAAAACTACCGAAACCATCACGACAGCTTAGTAACAAGTATTTTTAAAGTAAAATATTAAAAAGACTAACTATCTATTATAAGAATTTACACTTAAAAATACTTATATGCTGTAGTTTTAGATCTGAAATTAAATTCGAAATCATCAAAATTTAAAAGCACAAAACACAAATTTTTATCATGAGGAAGTTTCTGATAAAGTTCATTTTATAACAAGAAATTGTTTTTCTCCGTCGACCAATATTTCTTGCGAATAAAATTTAAGAATAATTTTAATCATAATTCCAAGCCGTTTCAGAACCAAAAAAAAATTTAAGTTACGGAATTTAAAGGCAGTTTTGATGAATTTGCGTGGTTTCGTATACTATTGGTATTAAAAAAATGATATTTTAATCTTCACTCGACTATTGCTTTTTAGCAATAATTACAGAGATTAAAAAAATTACCGTTAAAAACAAACCAACAGCTCCTTTGATGAAAACGATATGTCTCGTACATTATTTCAATATTTTTCATGTTGGTTTAACGAAAAAATACAATAATTTCCCTGGCCTGGCCCGGCCCGACCCGCAAACTTTTTATTCCACCAAAAATATTTTTTGCAATTCGATTACTTAACAGCTCCCATAAAAATATCGAAAAAAACTTGAAGGGTATTTGTTTTTTTTTTCTTGTTACGTTAAATAAAGTATGAAGATGCAGACATTTTTCTAAACAACCGTTTATTGAAAAGATTTCAAAATTAAAAATGTTTATTTCAGCTGAAATTTATTGATAATGGAGTCAAAAACTATTCTGCTATGCCTTGGTGTGGTTCTGACTATGGTTAGCTCTGGTTTAAACGCGCAGCCCGTCGAAAACAGCCCTCTCTCGCCATCTGAACGAGAAGTAAATTGATTTATTGTAATAAATTAGCTAGATTTAATTAATACAAATTCAATTCATTAAAAATAATTAATTAATAATAATTTTGTATTTTTACGTTGATAACAAAACAAAGTTTAACCGCAAAATGTTAGAGTTTGTTACAAATTTGTTATTTATTATTTAATAACGCATACTTATTGTTTTTAATTCGGAGTGTTTTGCTGAAGTGCTTGGCTAATAGGCATAATTATTTTAAAACGGTTTATTCAAAACCCAGATAAAACCGACGTTTCGACCTGATAAACGCAGGTCTTTTCAAGGAATTTAACGTAAAAGGGTACAAACCCACTTACGTTTAATTTCTCGACAAAGACCTGTGTTTATCAGGTCGAAACGTCGGTTTTATCTGGTTTTTGAATAAACCGTTTTAAAATAATTATGCCTATTAGCCAAGCACTTCAGCAAAACACTCCGAATTATGACATACAAGGCATCTCAAAAGGATTTCGCCAACTTATTGTTTTTAATAATTATACCAAAAACAAATAAAACAATGTCTAAGTAGAATGATATTTTAGGCAATTTTTACCTATGCGATGCATATTGGAAAAATTGTTGCCAGTGGTATCGAAGATAAAAGAAAACGCTCAAATGCAGAACTAATTAATGGACTGCTCAGGAGTGGATCGCACCTTCAAAAATTACATTTGTCAGGAAGATAGAACATCAATTCTAAACAAAAACCTTTCCTTCGTTGAAAGAAATACAAACAATGAATGATTACAATGATTTAATAAATTGCGTACATTTGTATGTGCTATTAGGGTAAGAATATTGATTGTTATGGATATAAAACTTTTATTATAATGTAGTAACATAACTTTTTGTATGCTTTTTAAAAATTAATTAAGTTGAACATAGTATGTTGAAATAGCGATAAACAACGTGATTTTTTTTTATTTTACTTTTAAACCTTAATATCGAAACATTTTTATTGAATAATCGGAACAATATAAAATCGAAATTCTTCATTTTTATGTTTAAAAACCCAGAATGCTTGAAAGCAATATCAAAGTGAGCCCGAAATTCTTCACTGAAACATTAAAAAAAACACACAAAAAATGCAAAATATTAACAAAAAAATTAATTGGAGCATAAAATAAATTAGATCAAAACATTAAATCTATAAATTTACAATAAATTGTAAATTTAATAACAAAGTGATTCTTTGAATTCAAGAGCTGCATTTTAGTTTTAAAAAGTCCATATATAGCGTTGTAAACATAGTGTTTCAATTCTACCGTGCCGTTTTTATCGCATTTAACAAAAAACGGAAACTACGCAAATGAAATAAAATAACTTGTTCATAAAATTTTTTAAAGAAATATCATTTCATTTTACATACAAGGTGTATATTAATATCAAAAATATATAATACTATATAATATATTAAGGAAAAATATGACACTCAGTCTCAGAAGCGAAACGATTTGGTGCCATTTTTTGAGCACTGCCATTAAGTGTTGTGCACATAAAATGGCAAAACAACTGTTCTTATTGAGGCATGTGTCGTGTAAATGGGCACTGCTAAAAATGTAGCAGTGTTTTTGCGCATATCCTAGCATTGTAACTCGAACGCACTGCATTTTGAAGTACACTGCACTTTTTTGGCAATCTTGTGCGCATATATGCGCATATACTGCACATAAAATAGCACAACCGCGGGAAACAAAAAAATAAGCCCACTAAAAAACCACTATTTAGTTTGCACACTGTACACAAAATACAAACTTTTAGTATAGATATACAAAAATAAAATTCAATGCAATACATAAATAGATCTTTTTGTGTATTGCATTGGATTTTATTTTTGTATGTCTATACTAAAAGTTTGTATTTTGTGTACAGTGTGCAAACTAAATAGGGTTATTTTTCAGTGGGTTTATTTTTTTGTTTCCCGCGGTTGTGCTGTTATATGTGCAGTATATGCGCATATATGCGCACAAGATTGCCAAAAAAGTGCAGTGTAGTTCAAAATGCAATGCGTTCGAGTTAGCATGCTAGGATATGCGCAAAAACACTGCTACATTTTGAGCAGTGCCCATTTACACGACACATGCCTCAATAAGAACAGTTGTTTTGCCATTTTATGTGCACAACACTTAATGGCAGTGCTCAAAAAATGGCACCAAATCGTTTCGCTTCTGAGACTGAGTGTCATATTTTTCCTTAATATATTATATAGTATTATATATTTTTGTTAATATTAAAGAAAACTTTAATGCAAAACTAAAGTTTCAAATTTAATTTAAATATTTACGTATCAAGCGAAATTTTAACCGAATGTCACGGATTCGAGCCGAGTTATCAGCACAAAATCTTGTGATTCCCCACTCCTTTCCTTAAATTTGTAATTTAAAAATTATTTAAATTTGAAACCGCAATGATTTTAGTAGTTTTTTAGATGTTTTCGATAAGTTTTGTTCTATAATACTTTATTCAGGGGATTAGCAAAAAATAAGGTGGATTTCGAAGCTCAAAAATAAATTATACCTCCAGATGCAGAAGTCGTATATTAGGAAAAACCTGCAACAACCATACCGCTATCACATCATAAAGTATGTAAACAAATTGATGCGTATCACACACTCATATTTTTGTATCAATCCACAGTTTCAGCAGTGCGTTATAATGACGGAAATTATTTTTGCACTAGAGTTACGTTTTTTAAACAGTTAGTAATGCGACTTTGGATCGTCGGAGCCGAGGGCACATAGAACTGGAACTTGGAGCCGAAAATAAAAATCTTCAAACTGAAAGAGTGAAATATTCGAAACCTGTTCCTAAGCCTGAGAAAACGCCTAAATCTAACCACAAACCATTTTTTTAGTTTCGGCTTAAGCTCCCATTTTTGCGGCTCCAGATTCATAAATTTTTTGGAAAGCTCTTAGTTCCTGGCTTCAAAGACCCCGCAATAATAACGCAGATTAAAAAAGTTTTCTTCCTAGATATTAGGTTTTCATTTACGAAAATATTCCAATGAAATTTAAGAACAAATTAAACTTAAGTTATTATCGTATTGATGCTATAGTTGGATTCAATAGTTTTATTTATGAACATTAAAATATACAAAATCATCACAGAAATCATAAAATAACAGACTATGGTTTAAACCAACATTAGTTTAAACTGGCAATAAACAAAACGCTTGAGTTTTTAAAAAGTATATATTTATAAAACATTAAATGGTGTTTGGTCATCAAAGTTTTCTGTTCGAAAATTTAAACAAAAAGCAAATTTTTATGTGGCTTTTTGCAAGTTATTAATTTTAAAAATAATAATTTGACAAATTAGTTCTATTGTTTTTGACGCAACAAATCAATATTATTAATATATAAAAATAAAAGTGCCATAACAGATATAAAACTAATTTTTTAAATTTAAATTTTTACATGTTTAATTTTGAAATCAATCTATAAATTATATCGTTGGCATAAAATGCGTAATGTTTTCCACAAACCATTAACACTTAACACAACATAAATAACCTAAAAATATAAAGCTATATTTATAGCACTTAATCACTATTTTTGTATCAATACTGTGGCGCCATGTGCAAATTTGCCGTAAAAGTTCGTATGCAGCAATAATTAGGTAGTCCATGTAGTTAGGTAGTCCATGCAGAAGTTTCCTCGGCCGAAGCTGTGTCTGCACAAAAAAAGATTGGCTACTTCCGAAATCCGGATATTAAAAAAATTAATATTTCCTTTACTTCTAAGTTCTTAAACATCTGAGTTTATTTCGATTTTGCCACATAATTTCTTCTATTGGTAATCTGAAAAAACAAGCGAAAAATAGAAAAATAGTGCAAAATATTATTAAACAAAAATAAAGAGATAAGATAAGAGATATAATAAAAATTTTTATTGTTTATTGCATTACAACATTTAACAGCAATTTAGAGCTCATGACCCAAATGATTTGAGTTTTTGTTTCCTTTTTGTATCTACAATATGTTTTCTTTAAAAACTATATTTTGAACTTTTTAGTTACAGATTGGATATTATTTTTGCTTGGTTTTTTTGTCCCTTAGTCTGGTAAATAATTGGCGTTTAATTAGTTATTTTAAATAATTAAAACTTAGTTTTAAAAGCGCGTTGGATTTTTATCTGGTGATGTTCCCCGGAGCTCCGACCCTTAATTTTTGAATATTAATTTCTGAATAATTGAAAGTAATGTCATGATATATTTTGTAAAAATTTTTTTGTAAATTAAAAACAATAAAAATAGCGCTAAAAATGTTAATAAAAAAACTTAAAACAAATTTTAAGTTTGAATAAATTTAAAATCACTAATTAAAAGGGCACAGCTCCGGAGCTCTGTCCCTTAAATGGCCGGAGCTTTGAAACAAGATGTTAAAGGGTAGGAACATCACTACTATTTACATAGTTGAATCTCACGTAAAAAATAGTTTGCATACGGTGTGGTTAATTTGCATAAGCATGGTTGGCACGCACTTGATTGGTCATTTTTTTATGTTTATAAAGATAGTAATAATAAAACTTTTCATAAATATAATAATCATATAAAAACAATGCTTACAGTGCTTCCTCGCGGGTGAGCTTCCTGGCGCAACTTAGTCCGCCTTCACACGGGCACTTTTCGTTGAGTGAATAGGCGAGGCCCCCGTCAGGCACGTAGCAGCGCTGCCCCTGCCTTAAATAGGGCTTGCACACACGCTCTCCGTGTTGACGGGCGCAGCAGTGACCAGCCAAGCAGTCCGAGCTGGAGCTGCACCTGGAACCTAAATGCAAAGAAAGTATTTATTATACTCTGTTTTATTTATTATATTATTAACAATAATATAATAAACTATAGGATTAACTGCTGCAAGTTATCGGACAAGACTAATTTATTCCTATCACCATGAGTTTCGAATTCCGCCTCAAGAATATTTCTCTTTGACTGCAAATCATAATTTCAGAAGGTCACAACGACTGCAAACTAACCGTTTAGAATACGAACTGCCTACTAAAACACTTAATCGATCAAATTCATCTGCATTAAGACAATGTATTAGACTTTGGAACAGTTTGAATACAGATTTCTGTGAACTTAACAAAAAAACTATTTTCATTGTCGAATGCGTGATTATATCTGTTTACATAATCTTTTTGGAAATATTCCTTTTTATAATGTGATTTAATTGTTTTTTCGTAATATAATTTTATTTAAATGTTATGTTTATATGTAATTATTTCTAAAATCTTGAAATACATCAGTCATTTTTGCTTTAGGTTGCCAATCGCTTATTTCTCATGGGAGTCGCGAATCCTAATGGGACAGAAGTGGTTGGTTGGCTGACCTTTGGCTTAATGTATTTCATTTATCATATTACTAGTCTTTTGTTTCTTGGTGCATACTAAATCAGTGCAATGTTTCTATTGCTTTGTATGTCCCAGTCGTAGACAAAAATAAATACAATACAATACAATACAATAAAATATATCATATACAAATTAATGTTAAAAACACACATGATTCAGAAGAAATGCCAATGTGTTCTGAATTTCTAGAGCGCCGCCCCGCAGTGAAAACAAATATTCTAAAAATTCCAAGCCAAGATTTTAAAAAACACGTTTTTTACGAAATACCATGCGCTGAATTTTTAGAAAGCTGCTAAGTACTGCGAAAGGAGACTAATTGAATAATAAAATTAGACAATGAGCAATATGAACCTGGCCCGCATTTTGGTGACATCGATATACCCAGAGTCTTAAGATCATTATAACATTTATTCCCGATGCTACACTTTCCGGTGCTCCGGAACTCCGATCTGTTTTTGTGCTAATTCGATAAATAATCAAGAAATAATATCATTGAAAATTGTGTCTGCATTTTTTGTTTTTTTTCTTCAGATTATTTAAAAGATAAAAATAGTCCTAAAATTGCGAATAAAATAATTTATAAAATAATTTAAAATTTAAGGTTAGATAACCAAGCTTGAAAACACTCATTTCAGGTGCAAAGCTTCTTAGCTTCTTTTGTTTTAAATGGCCGAGCTCCAGAGCATGGAATTAAAGTGTAGGAAAAACACTTCGTAAAATGAATACCTTTGTGTCCCGGTTGTGGAACTGGGACGCAACTGCCAAACATGCAATACAATCCATGTTGGCAATGGTTGTCCATGCGGCACATGGAACCCTCGGGTCTCAACGGTTTGCAGAGGAGGTAGTGGTCGTCGCAATAATGACCAGCTGGACATTCGTTATCCATTCGACATCTCAACTAAACACACATTAATTATAATGACATTAAAGTATTATATTATATAAAGTTATTTTAGTTTATTTAAGGTCCACTGAATTTCTTGTTTTAGAAAAAAAATTATAAAGTGTGGGGTATACTTGCTTTTGTATTTTATAATTTTGACAAAATAATTTTTTTAAAAATAAAAAAAACATTAATACTTTGCTTATAACGAAACAAATAGGGACATAACCCATAGTCTTTACAAGATTGTCTATTCAAAAACATGAATATTATATCTCATAAACGAAAATGTTTTGATTTACACATAATACTTAGAGCAGGTTGAGTAGAGTTTGGATGCTTAGTTAAAGCTTCAATTTCAATCAATCTATACATTGGCCAGATATAATCAAGTTTTATCGCAGTTTTATCATGTTTTATTATCTTTTGTATTTTAAGTTTTGAGCGATATAACAACAACGATTTTTTTTTCTGATGACTGATGTTGCGAAATCTCAATGCATTTTGTTTCAACTCGTAATTTTTTTCAGTTATAACCCAATAAATAAAATTATTTTTACGTTTAAAAAATATTAGTAAAAAATCTTTGGAAAAATTTGTGCAAAAACTGTACATAAAAATCACCTCATTATATCTGTATATAAGACAATAAAATATAGAAGTAAAAAATAAAGACAGAGAAGATATTTTTGACTTTTTAACTTAAAGACGAAATAACACTATTTTGTAAAATTTTAGAAACTTCTTTGGTTTATTTTTGACTTTAGTATTTTGGATACTTTGGTCAAAGCATCAATATATTAGTGAAGAAAAATACCAGATAAATATAAAATTTAAAAAAGAAATAATTTAAACTTTAGAAATGAAAATGTTGTATTCACAGTAGTGAAATTACAATTCTAAAAATGATCGGGTTTGTGATTAATAATTTTTCATCAGTGCAACTAATTTTTAAAAATTTTCTGTGTTTCAGCTTTTCAAAAAGCTTTTAATTTATCTGATGCGTTTAAAATTACCGAGATATTGCTGTGAAAAACAAAAAATACGTCAAAATTTTTAACTGTTTTAGAGAAAATTTTACATCAAATTTAAGATAAGATAATTTGCATGAAACATAACTACATTATTTTGAAAATTCGGAGCACAAAAACATACAAATTAATTTTTGGGTGATTACTAACCAACTTAGAAATCTGTTCAAAACAGTGAGTGGTGTGTTTAAAAAGTTATCATACTAAAATGGTGAAAAATATAATGGTTTAATTTTTCAACTACATATTTTAGAGGACAGCAGCTTTGAAAGAAAAATACATTTGATCAAAAACATAGTTTGCTAACGCTGTAGTGATTACGTGACATTTTTTAAAATGTCACGTAATCACTACAGCGTTAGCCTTTTCACACGAGGCCTTTAAAAAAGGCCTCGTGTTACTTTCGCTCTTCAAGAGATAATTTTGAAAAAGATTTAAAATAAGAAATGCTATGAAATCATATTAAGAAAAATGATATATTTAATTGAAAACACGTTTCGCTCACAGTTTCAAAAAGCCTCGCATTTTAAAAAGTCTCACATTGTCTTGGCTATCCCAGCAATTGTTTTTTAAAAAAAAATGTAAAAATCAAATATGCCATAAAATCGTGTTAAAAACTTTAAATAGGTTTAAAAACACGTTGCGCTCTTGATGTGGTGATTGCCTTTTAAAAATTCTTAATACGTTATCTTGTCTTTTCACGTATCCCGATTTCTGGCGGAAGGTGGGTGAGATTTTAAAAAGCCTCACGTTATTTTATTTGTTCCAGAAGTAATTTTCAAAAATAACTTTAAAATATAAAATGATATACGAAATTGTATTAATAAAAAAAAGCAAATTCAATCGGTTTGCGCTTCTGATGTGACGATTTAAAAAATTCTTACGTTATCTTGTCTTTCTCCGTATGATGGATTCCGGCTGGATATCGACGCCACGTTTTTCGGGTGATAAGCGGTAGGGGCGGCGGTCGTAACGCGGCCGTCGTGGCTCGGAATTAGCCGTGCCGAATCGCCGGGGGTCGGGGCGTCCCGTCGTTTCGGTTCGGAATCGTCGGCGATTTCGTGCGGATTCGAAATTATCCAGTTCCAGAAAAACGCCTGACCGCAGGCGGGAAGGTTTAAAATCAAGAGGCAAAAGCAAATTCCGCCCGCTTTTCGTCTTAATTCGGCCGAAAATCCGCGCATTTCTTATCGCTAGTAACTTCTTCGGGAAAAAAAATTCAGAACACCTTCGCGCGAGTTCCTTCACACCGGACGCCAGCAGCAGTTTTGTCAACACAGGTGCAGAGGGAGAAAAAAACGCGCAGGACACTGCTGCCAATTTTTTTCCGGGAGACTAGTGGGATTTTCGAGGGGTTGAACCCGTTGTAAATCGACTATCCCGTTGGAAATTAACTCCATTTAAGGGGGATTTCGAGGAGGATCACTAAGTGGTATTTGTCTAGTGGACTCTGAAATTGTTTGTTCTGCCAGGCACCTGACTCGTCCAACAGGCGAGACGTCCCCGGTGATATGGCTCCCTTTTCACTAATCCCCTCGCGCAAATTAACTCCTCCCCACCCGAAACAATAGGCCAGTAATTCTATTTGTAAACTTTTTTGTCATTTTCAGCACCTAGGTAGGATTCTGGTTGCACTATTAAGTACTTTTTTGTTCAAATTAAAAACGTTAAATTAATAGTTTGAAATAATAGAAAATTGGTGTAGCTTTTGGTGTAAAATTCTTCGGCGTAAAGTATTGTTGCAAAGGAGTTCTTGTGTCGCGAGTAAAATTTAAAAAATCGTTTTTATTAGTGATATTTTAAAATGGGTTGTCCTAATTAACCATATTTAAATCCAACATTAAAATAAAACTTTTACTCAACTGTTTTTAAATCCAATAATTATGGGCACTTATTCGTTTAAAAACAATAATAAATCTCTTAATAATAAGTTTTTTAAGATCTACAGTAACCATTCGTTTATTAAATTGATATCGAGTCATCCATTTGCACAAGACACAATAAAATACAGTTTTGAAAAAATGAATATAGTAAATTTTATGTGTAAATAGTAGAAGTAATCAGTAATTTTAAAAATAATAAGTCTTATTAAGCCGTCATTAAGACGCGAAGACAATACTTATTTATTTTAGGCTTTCCGGCGTCTCAATAAATTGCTTAATTAAAATTTTTTAGCTGATTATCAAAATACAGTAATACTGCTGATAAATTCAACAAAATATAAAAAAACTTAACTCAAACAAACTTTGTTGGGGGATTAAAAAACATGGATTAAAAAACTTTTATAAATACAAATATTTAAAACACGAGCACAAATTATTTTATTATTCTTATGAATATTCAGCTTTATTCTTAATCAAGGTCCCAATTTTGTCTCAGAAAGTTTAGCTTCATACCCTACCCAAATCTGAAATTATAAAAAAATCTTTTACGGATGGAGGAGTTTTTCTTGTCGGGGCAACCGAAGTGCTCCGCCCTCCATTTCAAGTGCAGGCTTCCTTCGTAAAGATTGGGAGCCAGAGTTCACACACTCGTCTGCCCCTCCCCCTATTTAGACGTATCTTTCCCTATTGCATTTGCACTTTTTTAATTCTTTAAAAGCAAAGCAGTAATCGAAGCTCAACAATAAAATTTAGTACCTAATAGGCTAACACGCAATTTATAAAAATTACCAAATAAGCATTTTAGAAAACAAAAATATTTAATTCGTGTAAAATTAATCAATGGTTAATAAAATAATATAGCCTAATTTATTTCCGTGGCTAGAATTCACACACTCGTCTGCCCCTCCCAATATTATGGACGCGCCCAGGTGGCACCCCGAATGACAAAATTAACATCATTGTCACGACCTCAGAAAATTGACTTCATACAAACAATCATCATTTGTAAAAACACCTGAATTAAAAAAAAGTACAGTTATGCGTATCTGACTAAAGTTAGGATCGATTTTGAAGAAAATTTATTGTTTTAAAGATCTTAACTTCAGCTATACGTAATTCTAATATCTTCTAAATCAAAAGTTTTTAGTCTAATCCACTTAAAATTTTTTGCAAGCCAACATAATTTTTGTTTAAACTATATAGTTAGTTGTGAAAACGAAAGAATAAACAGGGAAACAAAAAAGCATAAACGATTTCTGGTAAGAATATATGGATTTTTTAAATAAAAAAACTAATAAAGCAATCCCAAATATAAATCTAAGAATCAATATGCATAATTTTATACAAAAATTTATAAATGGACATAGATAATAAGCATGAAAGACAATATTAAAAAAAGAAAAATCGTTATCTCGTAATTTTAACCAATTATTTGATTAAAAACAAAACACGTTTTGCTTTTAATTTAATAAACACTTTTTACTCCCATAAAAGTGATGTAATAGTCCGAGTTTATCAATAAAATATAGCACATATAGGAAAATTAAAAATTTTAAAAAAATATGTAACTCAATTGTTTCGTGTTGAGCTAATTCATAATTAATAAATTATTATGGATTAATTCATTTCGGAAGCCAGAATTCACACACGTATCTGTCTTTCCATCTTTTGACGGGCCCAGGTGTCACCCTAAATGGCAAAATTAACTCTATTAGCGAGACCTTGAAAGGGCAACCTGGCTTAATACAAACAAACTAGTTAACTCCAATTTTGCTGCTCATATTGACAGCAAAAATATCACAACATAAATTCCGTATTATACGGTATAACATCGATCACATACTGAAACATTTTGCAGCATATCATATTGATAAATAGGACGGGCATACGGTAATTTTTAAAATCTATGGAGAAGAAAATTAAGCAATGGTGTTTCATCTAATAAAGAAATGATTTTTTTAATTTTATAATCAGTTTTATTGTTTATATAATTAATAAAATAAAACACATATATAAAATTCCTATTTGACAGTTGTCTATCAATAAATTGTGGGTTAAGTCGCAAGAACAAAATATTTTTTTATTTATTTACCATCTTTTTAAGGTTTAGACGTTGTGTGCGTCCAAAGTTTCCAAAAACCAAAAGGTCGATTTCGGGGGATGTAAAGACAATTTTTTAATTTTAACAAGAGTACTAAAATACCGGAGTAATATAAACAATAATTCTGATTACCAAACGCATAAAATCGAAAATTAGATTTGTGATTTTTGTTTTTTCGACCTAAAAAACGACTTATTGATGTAATGTTTGCAAGCAAAATAGGTTTTTTTTAACAAAACCACATTAGCGGCAACATTAGCGACCTTTTTCCATTTGAAAATCTTTCGAAAAATAATGGTACCCCAAATTATTTATATTCTTGACTTTTGCATATGGATTTGTATTCACTGGTGATGTTCCCAAGAACTCGAAGCTTTAAAGCAGAGCACTATTTTTTGATTAACCGTATTAAGTGTTTCTACTTTTTTAAAGAAAGCGGCGTTTTTCAGCTAAAATTTAAAAATTACATACGATCGTGAAATTGCAGATTCATTGCGTGAAAAATCGTTTTTACACAAAAAGAGACAACAGTAAAATTCTATTTGAAATACAACAATGCAGTATGCAGATTAGGTATACTGTATCTATACACTTAAAACTAATTTTGTATACGTTGTATATAAAATATTACTAATATATTTTGATACTAATATATTTTGATTGGGTTGGATTAAAAAGTTTTGAAACTATCGTGATTGTTCCATAACCCTTCAAAGATAATGAATACATATTTGTATATTCTTCTTTCTAGAAGAATATACAAATATGCGTAAGACTATTAAAAATATAAACTTATGGAACCGAACAATTAAAACGAACCATGTTGTTTCCAACAGAACATTTTGAAAAATCATTAAAAAACTGAAGACCGGACTCACATTTATGAATTGATACTAGATATTTTTCACAATAGTGATTAGTTTTACTAACAAAGGGTCAGCTAGAGTTGTGTTAGTTAACACACTAGTTACTAGTTAACATTTTGAGCAATTAATTTAACAAATTAACAAACAAAAACTTAACAATTAACAAAATAATTTTGAGCAAATAACTTACTAGTTAACTTACTAGTTTACATTTTGACCAATTAACTTACTAGATAACTTACTAGTTTAAAATTTTAAGCAATTAACTTACTAGTTAACTAGTTAGTAAGCTGGAAAACACTAGTTATTTTAACTAGTTAACACGTTTTTTAATAAAAAAATTTATGCCGGCATAATTTTTCTGATTTCTACCGCAGCTGGCTAAAAGTTTAATATCTTTATTAAATACTAAACAATTTGCCTTATGGTATGATTTTACCATATTTTACAGGGAACTGCAGAAATTCAGGGAAAATTACTATATTTTTAAAACAAGTAATTTCTTCCACTAAAATCAAGAAATATACACAAAAATACAATATCCTACCTTTAATTAAAAGCAAAATAAAATCTATCTTTTACTGTATTTAAGGTATTAAACAAAGACCGCTAATAATAGCAACGAAAAAAGTTTACCTCGAATGCGTAGGTAAACCTGCCCACAATTGAGGCAATTGATCTTGATATTAAAATTTTTCTGACAGGACCTGCTTTTTTAATATATGGTTGACTTATATCTGGTTGACCTCGTAAATTTGTAAGTAGAAGACCAATCACAATTGTGTAGTTATGAAGTTTTAAAAAACTAATTGGAACACGGAGTTTTTTTTATTTCGCGCTTTTTTCACGAAATATTCAAATTTTAGTGAATTTTAGCCAATAAAAAAAATAATTTTGTTCCGTAATTTCATAAACAAAACTATTTTATCTTTAATATTAAACAATTTTTATACTAAACTTGAAAAGTTTAAATTGCTGTTAAATATACATTTCAATTTTGCTAAATAGACAATTTAATTGAGGTCAGCTAACTTTGAGTTGCCAATAAAAAAACACCTCTCACCGTGAAAAACTAATCTCGTATGCGGGTATAAGGTATCTGACTTAATTTCTGCCAGGTCTTAATTTCGGCCACCAATTTAGGGTGTTAGAAAATTGGCTTATTTTTAAACCACAAAAGAACTAGCACAAAAGTAACTGGATGAATGTTGAATAAAGTGTTTTTGCAAAGATTTTTAATTTGTGTTAGTCTGCATTATCTACATTTTCAAAAAAAACTGAATTTTTTTGTGATTTTCTTAATTTTTGCTTTGTTTAACTGCATCAAATTTAGAACGAAGCACTATATAACCTTAAACTAACTTTTATTTAAGGGTAAAAATTGTTAATTTTCATGTTTTGATATTTTCTTCAAAATCACTTTGCAATGTGTTTACTAACTACACATTTTAAGATTCCGTTAATTTCGGCCACCTTAAAATTTAGCTGAAAAAACTGCCGTCTTTTGCTGTTTTCAAATATCATCGTACTACCGTATTTATAAAGGTTTTTTTGTTCGTTTGACTTTTTTTGACGTTTTTTAAGCCAAACAAAAACTCAATATAAAATACAGGTTATTAACTTGGTTTTTTAAGTTTTGAAATAATTATTTAAAGTCTTGCTAATAACTACTCTCAAAAAGTTGTTAATGGTTTTATTCGGTGTTTTCATTAAGTAATTAAACAAAAAGCCCCACGAATAAAGTTTCATAAAAAATAATTAACTAAATAATGAATTTTCTTCAAAAGAACTGTTTCTTTAATGATTTTTAAATAAACTTTATTCGTGGGGCTTTTAAGCTATTAACAACTTTTAGAGAGTATTAAAGTTTGCAAACCGGAAAAATTAAGTTATATGTACCAAGAATAATACCTAAGGATAAATTTGCGACCTTTTAAAATTTTTATTGTTTGTTTTGGCAATAGTTATAGTCAGTTTTTTCTAGGTGGCCGAAGTTAATGGCTCGCGCCTTAATTTGGGCCACTTTAAAAAAACTATATACCTCCACTGATCGTTAAGTGTAACATAAATTTAAAAATTTTGCACTGAGATTACAAAAATAAATAGCTATTGTTTGATTTTTAGACGAAATCTTGGGTCGATTGGAAAAATCAGAAAAAATTTATTCAAAAAAAATAAAAAAAGGTGGCCGAAATTAAGTCAGCTACCCTATAGATGTCGGATTACAATCAGGCTTAATTTGTAAATAACCGCGACGACGCCTGCAACGCGTCATATTATTACACATTTCCATGTTCATTTTCGTTTGTTTTTATGTTTTTTTCTGAGTTTAAAATTTAAACAAAAAATAACAAACGCCAAGGGCTGTCAGGTTTAGCATATAGCTGGATGGTTTTAAATTTCCAGCTATGTGTCTGGCTTGACTCCGCCCTTCTTCCAAGCAAGTACCAACGTCCAGCACATCAACAACACGCCTGTACATATGGTTGTACATTTGTTCTTGCTGTAAAGCTTGTTTACAAAGCTAATTTGTGTTTGATGGTTAGATTTGAAACAAGCAGCAGTTAAAGAACAACAAACTGCAATCGTGGTATAGAACAGACGGTTTAGATATAGCTGACTTAGTATAGTTATAAAATTACTAAAGCTTTCTATGTTTATTCCTGAAGTTCAAGATTGGAGGATCTCAACAGCTTATTTCTTTTTTAGGTTTCAATAAAAACAAGACCTTAAATGGTTTTAATTGAACAAACCGGTGTAAATATATTTAGTCAATGCACTATAAACATTTTATAGTGCCTTGCTTTATATGTTTCGCGTTACGTTTAATGTTATCAACTTTAAAAAAATGAAATATAGTTTTTTAAAACGTTATTGTAAACTAAGTTCAATTATAAACGCCCAATTAAACTACCCCTGTTAAGTTATGCAAGGTTATATATCACAAGCTGAAAAATATTTCTAAATACATTAAAAATTAGTTTTTACTAATTAGTTAAAAAATCAAATAAAAATTCAATTTCTTATTATGCATAAAACGAGCTTATTTTGCGCAGGGTTCTGTCTTTTTGATAAATTAATTTAAAGTATTTGTTCGCAAAAAACGAATTTCAAAAAGTTTCGTTAATCAAGTTACTCTATTTTGTTGGTCAAACTAAAGTATAATTGTACTAAATTTTGTGAGCATTCCGTTTAGTGATGTTCCCCGAAGCTCCGTTTTAAGAAGCCCCGAAACAATTCTGAAGCTCCGGAGCTCTTTCCTATTTTTGTACTAATTTTATTAATAATTAAAGAGAAATTTGTACTAATTTTATGAATAATTTAAGAGAAATGTTAAAAAATCTTTTGTCAAAATTTTTTTTCAAAAATTTTAAATTTTTTTCAAAACTTATTTAAAAGAAACGTCACCAATTCTGTATATCTGTTATAAAAAACCGATCAACACACAGACAAAAAGTAAATTATAAATAGTATAGAATTATAGGTTATAAATTATATTCAAAAACCGGTTAAATGTACCAGCATTGTAACACAGAAAACTAAAAAATCGGTATCGGCGGTTATATATTTCAGAATTAGGAGTTAAACATATTTTAACCTTTTTTTAGCAAATTATTGGCGAAACTTATGATTTTAAGGCGATTTAATAATGCGCTTGGCATTTTTTCCCTGTCTCTTTTTATAAAACAAATTGTTTTTGAGAAAATAAAATCTGTTTTCTCCGCCTTTTTTTTTAGTTCGTTGAACTAGTTGTTGAAATGGTAATAAAAAAAATCGAGCTGGATAGGCAAAAGTTTTGAACTATAGCTTATTTTGTCCACTGGGTGTCGAAAAAAGCCTGAAAAAACATACTATTACTGAATTTTACTGTTTTCTGAATGTTTTATTTTATAAATTAACAGTTGTTTTGATGAAAATAAAATTTGTTCTCCATGGCTTTTTTTACTAGTTCGTTAAACTATATAGTTGCTGGTATGGGAATGAATAAATCGAGTTGGACAGGCCAATGTTAAATTTTGGCTTATTTTGTGCATCAATTGTCGATAAAAACCTAAAAATACATACTATTGACGTATTTTATTTATTCTTTTTTAATTCCTTGGTTTTATTAATTATTATTTGGCTTTGCTAAAAATACAATTAGTTTTCCATGGCTTTTTTACTAGTTTAATAACTAAAGGCAAACCAAACGTAGCTGCAAAACGTAGCTGCAACAGTGTGTTCACGTGTTTATTAAACAACTATTTTTTTTATGTCACAAAATAAGAATTATTCCTAAACTACCATCTGAAGTTGATTTCTACTTCAAATTTTTCATTTTCTGAATTCTGATTGGCTGATACGAGTGATGTCAGATTCTCGTGATTTGGGTGGTTACTTAATGGGGGGCATTTTTCACTCCAACGAACAACTGTTGCAGCCACGTTGGGTTTACCTTTAGTTGTTAGAACTAGTAAATTTAACTAGTAAAAATTTGCATGCAATACAACCTGAAGATTTTTCTGTTATTTAAATGCAAAATAAATGAATTTTATATTGTTTCAAATGGTAGAAAACATAATTGTAATTTTTAATGCAAAACTTTGACAATGAATCGGTTATTCAAAAGATTGAATAAAGAAAAGTTAAATTTTAATTAAATTTGTTAAACACTTATAGTACAATTTTTAGAAAAGCGAGACAGAACAATTTTAGAATTTGGCGATAAAAACAAATTGTTTCAATTTATTAAAAACCTTAAAAATAATCGAACAGGTATAGCTCCATTGCTTAATAAGAATGGATAATTCATAAAAAATCCGTCTGATCAGTGTGAAATTTTAAATAACTGTTTTAGTGAAAATTTTACAAAAGATAACAAAGTTGAAAACACTATTGAAGAAAAAGTTTTTGACGACAAAAATATAACTAACATTAAGTTTTCTGAAAAACTGGTTCTAAAAGCTATTAAGAAATTAAAAAACAAAAACAGTAGGACTCCTGACAATTTGCCTGCTATATTATATAAAAATTTAGCTGATTCCTTGCTATCACCTTTAACAACTTTATTTAAAATCTCCTTTAAAACACACAAGTTACCGCCCAGCTGGCTTACCGCCATAGTTATTCCTGTTTATAAAAAAGGGTGTCCTAGTATTCCGAATAATTATCGTCCGATTTCTTTAACTTGTATAGCCTGCAAAATAATAGAATCTTGCATATATGATCAGCTTATTAACTTTCTAAGTCTAAACAATTTAATAACTAAGGCGCAACATGGCTTTCTTCGTCGCAAATCGACCTGCTCTCAACTTTTAGAATCTTTAGCCGACTGGACAAAAGCTGTTGAAAAAGATAAAATTGTTGATATTATCTACATTAATTTTAGCAAGGCATTCGACACCGTATGCCATAATAAGTTGCTCTCTAAACTTGTCTCATATGGAATCAAAGGAGACCTTGGATCTCAGCGTTTTTAAGCAATCGTAAACAAAAAGTAGTAATTGATGATTGTTCTTCAAAATCATGTGATGTTATTTCTGGTGTGCCTCAGGGTTCTGTCCTTGGACCACTTTTATTTTTGCTTTTTATCAACGATCTTCCTGGTTTTCTGTCTAATATCACTTGTAAGTTGTTCGCGGATGATGTCAAACTGTACCAGGTTGGCCACAAAACGCAAAATAATATTGATTTACAAATCGCAGTTAATCAGTTAGTTGATTGGGCCCAAAAATGGCAATTGGAAATAGCAACCCATAAATGTGCAATAATTTATGTTGGATACAAAAACCCTAGACAACCTATTTTTATAAAAGGAACTCAATTAATTTCAAAAAATTCAGCCCGTGATCTTGGTATTGAAGTATCTGAAGACCTAAAATCATCTAAACATTGCCAAACAATTGCTAAAAAAGCTTTTAAAACCATGAACATTATTTTTCATTGTTTTCAAACTAAAAATATTAAAGCTTTATTAACCGCCTACAAATCATACATAAGACCTATAATTGAATACTGCACTCCAGTGTGGTCGCCTTATCTTTTAAAAGATATTGATCTAATAGAAAGCGTTCAAAGAAAATTTACTAAACGCCTTTTTCGAAAATGTGGGTTAAACTCAAATTTAAGCTATATCGAACGTATGAAAACCCTAAACCTTAAGTCTTTGGAAGAAAGAAGAATTCATTTTGACCTAAAATTTTGTTTCTCTATCATTAAAAAACTTAACGATCTAGCTTTTGAAAATTTTTTTAGTTGGGCATACTATAAAGGAAAAAATGATCATCATTTGAAATTAACAAATCAAATTGCTAAAAAAGACGCCTTTTTTCACTTTTTTTCATGTAGAGTGACCAAATATTGGAACACATTACCCCAAACAGTTGTTAATTCAAAAAACTTAAATCTATTTAAAACTAGATTAAATGATGTAAATTTTCAACTTTTTTTAAAGTTTAATAGACACATTTAACGAAGCCCCAGGGCTCTATGTGTTTCTTCCCTTTATTCATTTTTCTTTATTTTTCTAACAAATATTTATTGATGTATCACATTGTGTTTTGTTGTGATTTCATTTTTTTTATGTACAAAATATTCTAGTTCGTAAATTTGTAAATGAATAAAGGAATTATTATTATTATTATTAAAATGGAATTATATATCGTTTTGCTTTACAAAAAATATAGTTTTTAAAAAAATCCACTTTTTTTCATTTGCATAATTGAGTTTTGAATTATTTTTGGAAGTAAAAATTTGTTTCTTTTTTTTTATTTGAATATTGTAGTTTTAATTGTGTTTATAATAAACAGGGCACCTTAAACTATCACTTTGTTGGGGGAAATGGTGAACTTAGACCCGAAAGTATGAACTCACTGAAATCTATCTCTCGCCTAAACCAAATCCTAACCAAACACCACAACATTTTTTCACTTTCCGCTTCAAGCTCCTATTTTCGCGGCTCCAAGGTCCAAAAACTTTCCAAAAGGCTTAAAATTCCTTTGAACGGCGCTAAAAACCCCGGACCATTAAATTGATTTAAATCGCGTTTCTATATAATATCTTTTGTGTTCAAAGTAGCATCACTGACAACAGAGAGTGCCAAGTGGACATAGGAAAACAATTTTTATGATATTTTCTTAGCGTTACAAACTTCATGTCTTAAAGGTTACCTTGCAAAATATTCAAATCTGTCGGGAAAAAAATCGGGCGCACTTTTTTTGAATACCAAAATCTATGTTTTTGATTTTTCTTTTTACTATTAATATGGTAATTAAAAAAATTATTCAGACTGACAACAAAAACCTTCGGCAATTAAGATCAGCTGGTTTTTATTCAAGGCTCTAACTTCCCCGTATGTATGTTTTGGCTTAATTTGGACATAATATGTAAGAAAACATATGTATAAAATTTATTCTGTTCTAACATAAATTTTTGACAATCTCGAAAGCGTCATTTTTTAGATGGTTGCTAAAAAAAATCTCCACTGTTTAAATTGTTAAAAAAAATTAAGATTTAGCGGTTGTCAAAAATTAATATGAGTAGGTTTTTTAAATTATATTTTTTCCTACTTGTCTATATATCTTTTTTTCCAAATGTCCGGAATGTACAGTAGTTGAATACATTAGTTATATAGTTCGCATGTAAATCAACTATTTTATTCGGGTGTCGGTATGATATTTAATTAACAATGTTTTTCAATCACCCTTTTTTTGTCAAATTTAGTTAAATAACTAGTGTATTAGTTCAAATTAAAGTCAAAATATCTATTAAAATTTTGAAAAATTAATTTATTTGTTTAAAATTTTAGGAAATTAACTTACTATGGTTAAATTATATCTGGCTGACGTTGAAAATTAGAATGCAGACATGAGGGGACCAATTAAAATTGTGCGGTAATGACGCGCTTTTTTTTAAACAAATAATAACGCAAATTTTTTTTAATTCCACCTTTTCACAAAATATACAAAAATTAACCAACTTTAGCCCTAAAAGAAATTTGCATTTAGGTTACAAATTAAGTAATTTGATAAATAATTATTAAAATACAGTTTTTAATCTTTATTATTAATCCGCTTTAGTGAAAAATTTCGAATGGTTTTGTTGTTAAATAGTCGATTCAATACTGCCAATATCGCGGTCAGCTAGATTTTATTTGTTTATACTTAACTTACTAGTTTCTTATTTTAGAAAATTAACTTCTAGTTAACTGCTTTCACATATGTTTTTATTTCCTCTCGAAGGCTCTCTAAATCACTACTATCTTGAAGCATTAGAACAGTGCCATCAGCATAACCACACACTCGTAGCTGAGATACCCCTCCATCTGGAGAATGACCCCTCTGAACCCCATGCAGTCTTGGCATATCTCTTAAGAATTCTAAAAAAGGTTCAATTTGGATTACAAATAGAAGCATAAGCAATGGGATACCTTGTCTGATCCCCCTTGTAATAGAGATTTTTTTAGAAAGAGCCCCATTAATTAAAACTTGACAATTTATGTTTTGATACATAATCTTTACCCATCTTTGAAAATTTTTATCTAAATTATCTATCCAGTACTTTTGCAATCCATGCATGATTGCATCTATATCAAAGGCCTTTTCTAAGTCTAAACCAATTAATATAGCTTTCTATCCTTTACCGTTTAAGTACCTTAGACTCAAGCTTATTGCCAGTAAGTTGTCCAGCATAGATCACCCTTCCAGGCCAAAAAATTGACCCTGTTTAATTATTTGTGGCATTACTTTTGATAATCGGGACGCTAAGATTTTGGATAATATTTTCTAGTCTAGCGTTAATAATAACACTGGTCTCCAGTTTTTTTTAAAGTAACGGGTCTGCTTTTTTTATAGATTAGCGCGATAAT
>JASAMX010019793.1:0-14194 GCA_030248175.1 Microlaimidae sp. YZB2_3 | reverse complement strand
CTATTATTCAATAAAAATAAGACTATAAAACAGGGAGAATTTTTTTACAAACAATTTGATACCTTAAAATTTCCAATTTCCAAAACATTACAACTGAAAAATGAGTACATTGAATTACAGCTGAGCAATGCAAAGTACCAGAAAATGTTTTTAAAATTACTTCTAACCTTTAAATTTTTAATACCACTATAACAATCTAAAGGGGAAGGGGATCCAGCGTGGTCGTATCAAGATTAAAAAACAAAGTAACACAAATTTTGAAGTGGAGACCAATTAAAACACTAAGAATGGGGGGTCTAGCGTGGTCATACCAGGATGACAACACAAAGTAATACAAATTTGCAAGTGGAAACTATATAATGGAGCGCTGAGCGAAGTGCGAGAAAATTTTTTTTTAAATGGTCGTTGTAGACCCCCATATTTTTATCCTTGGCGACCCAAAAGGGGGTCTAACTCCAAATTTTTTCTTTTTGCCGACCCAAAAGGGGAGTCTAGACCTAGACCCCCATGGCTTCGCCCATGTATGTATATAATCTTTAATTAAATATAAGATTATGGATTAAAAAGTTTGTGATACTTGACTTTATAATCAAGACAAAATTAGTATTCTATTATTACATAATTATTAAAAAAACTAGGATTTCTAATCTAATTATAAGAATATATAAACACATTATTATTAAAAGAATTAAAAAAATTTATAAGTTGTAAGAAGGTCTTATTTTAATTTTACACAGTTTTAAAGCATGTATAAGTTTTAAGCCCATTTTAAGGCAGCGCGGAAATATTGGGTACACTACCTCTTAAAATTTGGGTCTTGCCAGACACCCCCCTAAAATTTGACCCTCCCCCCAAAATCCGAGAGGCTGCCCACCTATGCTTCTATCGATTATCGAATGACAGGCATTATCGCATCAACAATATATAAATCATATATTGTAACATGGCCTTAGCCAAGATTTTGTGACAGTGGGGAACAGTGGGTCATTCAGTCAAAATGTATTCTATACAGTGCTTATTTCTAAAGAAATGCCTTATATCCAGTGCTTGCTGGAAAACGATAGGGGAACGTTTCCCCTGTTCCCTTCCCCTGGCCACGGCCATGTGTAATATTGCTAGTCATTTTTAGACTGGAAAATTTAAATTTAAAATTTAAAACTTTGTTTAAATTTAGAAAAAAGGGAGTGAGCGAGGGGTGTAAAAAATTAAAATCTAGATTTTATTCCAGATTGCAAAGTTTTTAACTTCCATCTGACAAAATATTTTCTTGGGATTTATAGGGCAATAGCATACATGGGCAAGTTAGTCCGGAGTGGGGGGTTAAACCGTACGTTGGCGGGGATGGGGGGGGGGTTAACCCACGAATTATTGCAACAAAGGGGGTTAAAACCCTCCCACTCAGAAGTGGGGAGGAGAAAAGTTAACCCCCCAATTTCTGGAAAAATGGGAAGAAAAAACTGTATTTAAAATGACTTCTAACTGCCTCCAAACTAAGTTTTAAGGTCAAAATAAATGTTTTAAGCAATAAAAAGCTCAAAAATTCAATAAAAAGGGGCTTTTCGACCTAAGATTGACGTTTTTTACCTGTTTTTCCTTCAAAAATCTAAAAACGATATGTGTAAAATGCACTCCAGAAAAAAAAACGATATGGGTATTTGCGTTTCTCGGATTTTGGCCCCCCTAATTTCGGGGTTTAACCCCCCACTCCCGGACCAACTTGCCCATGTAAGGGTAAAACCCCAAATTAGGGGGGGGTTAGAATCCGAGAAACGCAAAATACCCATATCGTTTTTTTTATGAAGTGCATTTTACCCATATGGTTTTTGGATTTAAAAGGAAAAATAGGTATAAAAATGCTAATATTAGGTCAAAAAGCCTTTTTTATTGCATTTTTGAGCTTTTTATTGCTTAAAACATTCATTTTGACCTTAAAAACTTAAGTTTGGAGGCAGTTAGAAGTCATTTTAAAGACATTTTTTTCTTCATTTTTCCAAAATTGGCGGGTATTAACTTTTTCTTTCCCCCCACTTCTGAATGGGGGGGTTAAACCTCCCTTCTCAGAATTTGGGGGTTAACCCCCCAACCCTCTCCGTGCCCATGTATGGGTAATAGTAAGCACAGTTTTTCGACCACGGCTGCTTCAGCTGGAAAATATTGGTTCATTTTACGACAAATTTAGAACTTTACCCAACGAATTGAACAAAAAAAAACAAAAAAAAATCTCAACTAAAATCTATAATATTCTAAACTTTTGGCTGCGGTTGATCAATGTGTCACTTTGAACTATCCCCGATGCTCTAAACATAGAACATCCGACGACAATCCCTGCAAGTTTTGGCACTGCGTCAATGCAATGCTGATGTTTGCTTTATTTTGAAATTTTTCGGCTGCTATTTGCTCATGTTGAAAGCAGAAAACCTGTCGGTTTTGGAATTTTTTATTGTCACACGCCAGTCGCTAAGCTCTTTTCCGTTTAGGTTTCCATTGAACATTACTATTATAAACTATTGTAATAATATAAGAGTAAGACCAAGTGTTGCACTAATGCTTTGTAATATCAAACACATTAGCATAGTCGCTTCGTCTTGACCAGATTTTTAAATATTCTGCCTTTTCAGATTGCGCAGTCACGATTTTAAATCGGAAAATAATAATAATTAACGATTTGTACAACAAAATAAGATGTCGAAAATGAATGAAAATTTTTTTGTAAACCAACTTTTTTCGAAAATTCATACTCTTATTTTAGATTTCCAGTAAATGTCAATTTAGCATGACAATCATAGGTCACCGACCTTCGACAGCTCAGGGGGGGTCCGCACCCCGGGGTGTGGAGGTTTTTGACCTCCAGGGGGGGGGGTCACACCCCAGGGTGTTTTTGGAAAAAAAAAGCACCCCAGGGGTGCTTGGGGTGTTTTTTTTATCATTTTTTTCGACCAAAATTGACAATTTTTTGACGAAATTTGACCATTTTTTAAAGCATTTTGTGCGATTGTATGGTGGGGGGGGGTCGGGGGTTAAAAGGGGGGTCGATGGGGGGGGGGAGGGGTGAAAAATTGGGGGCCTTAGGGGGGAGCGGTCTCAGAGCGGTAGGGGGGGGGTGGCCCTGCGCCCCCCTGGTGGTGACCTGAGGGGGGCGACCCCCTACACCCCCTTCGGAGTATGATGACAATCACATTACAATGTGACGATCACTTACGACGTATTGGCTTTAGACATTCTTAAGCTTTGGCATGACAATCACCATTCCATGCGAAACATACATGGGCACAAGGCATACATTACATGGGCAAGTTGGTCCGGAGTGGGGGGGGGGAGCGGTTAAACCCCGAAGTAGGGGAGGGGCGAGGGGGGAAGGGTTAAAATCCGAGAAACGCAAAATACCCATCTCGTTTTTTTTATTTCTATTGCGTTTTACCCATATCGTTTTTCGATTTTAAAGGAAAAATAGGTAAAAAACGCTAATTTTAGGTCAAAAAGCCCTTTTTATTGCATTTCTGAGCTTTTTATTGCTTAAAACATTCATTTTGACCTCAAAACTTAAGTTTGGAGGCAGTTAGAAGTCATTTTAAAGACATTTTTTTCTTCATTTTTCCAAAATTGGGGGGTTAACCTTTTCTCCCCCCCACTTCTGAGTGGGGGGGGAAACCCCCCTTCTCAGAATTTGGGGGGGGTTAACCCCCCCCATCCAACCCCCCCCCCCGTGCCCATGTATGGCACAAGAGCGTAGCCAGGGGGAGGGTTATGGGGGTTGTAAACTCCCCCTTTTGGGCTGGCGGAGGTAAAATTTTGGGGGTCCGAAGAGAACAATTTTAAAAAATTTTCTCGCGCTTCGCTCCGCTCAGCGCTCGACTTTTTTATACCTTTTTACAACTTTTAAGTGATAACTTTTACGCTCCCCCCCCCCCCGAAATAAAATCCTGGGCACGCCACCCTTTCTCCCCCCCCCCCCTTCTCCCCTATGTTGATGTGTAGTACTTATTGTTTATTGAAATTTTGTACTTTTTTTAGTAAAATAAGGCCAAATAAATAGCGAGAAATGTATACAGACCTGTGCACGGTTTAAAAATGCCCCCCGCTTTATTGAAGGATTTGCCCCCCCCCGCTTTATTGGAGGATTTGCCCCCCGTTTTATTCCCTCTTCCACAGAAAAATGAAAAAGTACCCAAAAATTATGACGCCATCATTGCGAAATTTTTGAGGTTTTTAGCCTATTTCAATGCAATTTAAGCTATTTTAAACCTATTTTTACCTTATTTTTGCTTTTTCCCCTTTTCCTTTTTTTCCTCTTTTTTTTCTTTCCCCCTGCTTGCCCCCCCCCCCGGTTTCAAAAAAGTTGCCCCCCGTTTTGGAATTGCCCTCCCATTATAATCCCGGGGGGAATGCACAGGTCTCGGTCTGTATGCATATTATGGAACTTGATTGCTGAGCATAGGTGGGCAGCCTCCTGGATTTTGGAGAGGGGAGTATACCCGACCCCCGAAATTTGGGGGGGGTGTCCCAAAAATCTTTTTGGGGCATACCTCAAATACCCCATTTTTAGCGTTTTTAGTACTGGGATCACCCAAATTTTAGGGAGGAGGGGAGGGTGTCCACGTCCAGTCCGGGGTACCCCCAAATCTTAAGGGGGTGGGGGTGTCGGCTATAATCGGGATTTTTGAGGGGTATAATAACCCCCCTGCCCACCTATGCTGCTAAGCGAAGCGAATTTTTTTTGCTTTTTGGGGTTCAATTGTGGTACCAATTATGGGCGTGGCCAGGATTTCGGAAACGGGAGGTGAGGTCCAATCCAACCATGAACAAAATTTCCGAATGGGGAGGGGGTTCAAATCCTAAACGTTATAAAAGGGCTAAAAAAAATTTCGGGGGGGGGGGGGCGGCCCCCCCGCCCCCGAAATCCGGTGACGCCGGATTTTTTTTCGTAAGGGGGAACCCTTACGTTTTTTAAATTTTGGGAGAAAAAAATTTTTTTCTTTAATATTAATGCAGAAACTTTCCTGATGCCTTCCAAAAGCATATTAATAGTCAAAAATCCAAAATTTTAAATTACGCTACGCGGGTAGTTTAAATTGACAAGTTATCTTAGTTTTTTTAATTTCAAATCGATTATCCCATTCAGTAGTTAAGGCATACATGTTTAATAAAACTACTATAAACCCTTATTATCCTTTTATTAAAGTTTAAACACATGTTTTAAATGTATAGGTATAAGAAAACCTTAAAATTTGTTTCCTCAAAATTTTCTCCCCCGGGGGGCATTCTGCCCCCCAGACCCAACCTGACAAGGGGCTCTGCCCCTTGACCCCGCTGGGGGGCTCTCGCCCCCCAGACCAGCCATATCTGAGTGCCTACCGTCCCCCAGACCCCCCTTCAGGGTTAATATTTACCCCCCCCCCCAAACCGCCCCCCCCAAATGAAATCCTGGGCACGCCACTGCCCCCCCCCCGAAATCCGGCGAAGCCGGATTTTTTCGTGAGGGGGGACCCTTACGTTTTTTAAATTTTGGGAGAGAAAAATTTTTCTCTTTAATATTAATACAGAAACTTTCCTGATGCCTTCCAAAAGCATACTAATAGTCAAAAAACCAAAATTTCCTCGCTACGCGTGTAGTTTAAATTGACAAGTTATGTTAGTTTTTTGATTTCAAATCAATTATCCCGTTCAGTAGTTAAGGCATACATGTTTAATAAAACTACTATAAACACTATTATCCTTTTATTAAACACTATCATTTTTTAAACACTATTATCCTTCCGGGGGGCATTCTGCCCCCCGGACCCCTCTTCAGGGTTAGTATTTACGCCCCCCCCCCCAAATGAAATCCTGGGCACGCCACTGAAAAAGGGGGGTCTATTCTATCGTGGTCGTATCAAGAAGATTACAAAACAAAGTAACACAAATTTGGAAGTGAAGACCTACTAAAACATTAAGAATGGGGTGGGTCCAGCCAGTGGCGTAGCCAGGATTTCATTTCGGGGGGGGGCGTCTGGGGGGAGAAAAAGTGCTACAAATGCAGCGCGCAGCGCCGCGTAGCGGCACCGCCTGACGCGAAGCGTCGGCCGGGGTGTCTGGGGGTGTCCCGTGTCCCCCCAGCCGCCGGAGCCGAATTTTTTTAAAATATGAACTAAAAACTGCTTAAAAATCGTCCCCTGGTGTTTGCGTGAACATACACATAGGTGTTTTTGGTCGGGTCCGCTGGGGGGGGTCCACCCCGAGGGGAAGCCCTAAATTTTTTAGGGAGGGGGGGTCACGGGGGGTCCGGGCCCTCCTGGCTTTTTAGGGGGGGGGGGGGTGGACCCCAGGTCATACATGGGCAAGTTGGTCCGGAGTGGGGGGGGGTTAAACCCCAAATTAGGGGGGGGGGGGTTAAAATCCGAGAAACGCAAAATACCCATATCGTTTTTTTTCTGGAGTGCATTTTACCCATATCGTTTTTCGATTTTGAAGGAAAAATAGGTAAAAAACGCTAATTTTAGGTCAAAAAGCCCTTTTTATTGCATTTTTGAGCTTTTTATTGCTTAAAACATTCATTTTGACCTCAAAACTTAAGTTTGGAGGCAGTTAGAAGTCATTTTAAAGACATTTTTTTTCTTCATTTTTCCAAAATTGGGGGGGTTAACTTTTTCTCCCCCCCACTTCTGAGTGGGGGGGGGGTTAAACCCCCCTTCTCAGAATTTGGGGGGGGGTTAACCCCCCCAACCCCCCCTCGTGCCCATGTATGCCCCAGGTGCGAGATTTCAAATTTAGGGGGGGTCAGAAGAGGGGTCCATTTTTTTAACAAAATTTTTTTAACTCAATAATTTAAGTGTTTTTGGGTCTAATATTGAATTTTCTGTACTAAAACCACCTAATTAGGCCTAAAAAGTGTATTTAAACACTGTTTTTAACTAAAAAAACCGTGTTTTTGACAGTAAATAAAAAAATATACTTCTAAATTGGTCGGGAGGGGGGGGAGGGGGGACAGCCTCGCTAGGTGGCGGTCAGTCCGGACCGCTCTCGAGCTTTGGGGGAGGGGGGTCCCCCTGAATTTTTTCTAGGGGGGAGGGTCCTAAATTTTGGCTCTAGGGGGGAAGTGTGTGGTCCCGTCTGTCCCCCTCCCCAAAAAAACACCTATGAACATACATTTTACTTTTGTTTTTTTACCTAATTTCTGCACAGGTATGTCTGATCTTTAAAATTTACAGGCAATGAAATTGTATATAACACAACTAGGGTAGTGAGTGCATTTAATTTCGGTACTTTTTTGTTTTTCCGATATAACTTTTTACTGTATGGTCCGATTTTCATGTTTGTTAGCTCATTTTTAAGCTTTCACGATACTGCGTTGCGTCACAAAAGTTTCACTGTACGAAAATATTTTTTTACTTAATTAAATCAGTTTTTAAAAAAATGGAAAATTGCCGAAATTAAATATGTGCATTTAATTTCGGCACTTTACAAACAATCGATTGTTTCTCAGTAAAAAATCATCATTTTCAAAAATTTAAAAGCCTATCATTATCTTCAGACAGTTTCCTTTAATTTAAACTTCTACTTGTTGTTCAACGTGTAACTGGCAAAAAACTACAGCTAAAATGCCAAATGGTATCAAAATGAGCAAAATTTGGGAAAAAAGTGCATTTAATTTCGGCACTTTTTAAAAGGACCCTCTTAATCGAGTTTAAGTGCAGTGCTATGACCCTTACACATTTCAGCGTTGTTTTTTAACTACTTACAACTACAATTTAACAACCGACCACTTAATTCAACCCGTTTTCACCTACAGCTACAGCAATGTGTGCCGAAATTACACTATTTTATTTTATAACGATTGCTCACCACAGACGCAACGTAGAACCACGGGGACCAAAAATTCGGAAAATAGACTAAATTTTACCAGGATAGTTTAATTTTTAAATCAATTTATTGCGTAATCATGAAATGCCCATGTTCTAAAAACGAGTAAGAAATTTATTTATTATAAATCACATAATTTCACATGAAAATATCATAACATAACAAATAAAAAGCTCACGACAGTCATTTACATATAATTAGCTCTCATTTGAGCTATCAAACGTCGTATTCCGTCCAGGATTACCAAAGATATAGTCCAAAATCAAAAATGCCCAATTGGGAAAAGTGCCAAAATTAAATGCACTACCCTATCTATTTTCTGATTTCTTTAAATTTTGCGAATGAGTATGGTGTAAGTTATAATAAATAAAACTATTACTGATAATATCACCCCCACAAGCATTAGGTGGGCAGGGGCGGGGGTTGGGTTGGGGTTGAGGTTGGGGTTAGGGTTGGGGTTAGTTAGGTTAGTTGGCGGGGGTTGGGGTTGGAGTTAGACGGGGGTTGGGTTGGGTTACACCCCCTGACTACGCCATTGGAGGCAGTCAAAAGCATACATGGGCACGGGGGAGGGTTGGGGGGTTAACCCCCCCCAAATTCTGAGAAGGGGGGTTTAACCCCCCCACTCAGAAGTGGGGGGGGGGAGAAAAGGTTAACCCCCCCAATTTTTGAAAAATGAAGAAAAAAATGTCTTTAAAATGACTTCTAACTTCCTCCAAACTTAAGTTTTGAGGTCAAAATGAATGGTTTAAGCAATAAAAAGCTCAAAATGCAATAAAAAGGGCTTTTTGACCTAAAAACGTTTTTTACCTATTTTTCTTTCAAAATCAAAAAACTATATGGATAAAATGCACTCCAGAAAAAAAAACAATATGGGTATTTTGCGTTTCTCAATTTTAACCCCCCCCCCTAATTTGGGGTTTAACCCCCCCCACTCCGGACCAACTTGCCCATGTATGGTTAGAAGTCATTTTAAAGACATTCTTTTTCTTCATTTTTCTAAAATTGAGGGGGGGGGGTAACCTTTTCTCCCCCCACTTCTGAGTGGAAGAGGGGGCGGGTGAAACCCCCCTTCTCAGAATTTGAGTGGGTTAATGCCCCCGTGCCCATCCATGCAGGGACGTAGCCTGGGGGGCGGGGGGGGCGGCCGCCCCTCCCCCGAAACGGTCGGACAGGAGGAAAAATAAGGATAGTGGTTGGGCGGGGGGGGCCGCCCTGCCCCCGAAATGATCGCCAGATAGTAAAATTTGGGGGTTTTCAGAGGCTAAACATTCAAAATTTTCTAGCGCCTTGCTAATCGCTCGGCGCCAAACTATAAAATAATTTCAGTACCCCAATTGACCCCCAAAACCAAAAAATTTTTCCGCTTCGCTTCGCTCAGCCATCACTTTCAATAGTATACATACATATTATATATCTCGCTATTTATCTTGCCTAATGCTAATGTTATTTCAAAGTTAGTACAATATTTTTTATAGGCAATAAGTACTAAACAGAAGGCAAAACAAAACAATCATATTGGTTGATTTATGTACCTCCCCCCTCCTAAATTTTCCAGCCGCCTATAGCATTGGCTCGGATTTTTTTCATATAGGTAGGTAGGTACCCTGAATAACATAAAGTCAAAATGCTTCTCATGTGCTTTGGTTTACAATGTGGGTGTAGCCAAGGGGTCTGAAAGGTCTCTTAATTCTTTTTTTTTTTGTGAAATCCAGGCTCTGCCAATGTGTGCTAATGTAATTTTCAACTAAAAAAAAAACATGTTTTTATCACTAAAAACATTAGATAATACGTTATTAGGCCAAAAACAGTGTATTATACAGCTTTATCTACGTTTATCCCTGCTTTTTTGACGTTTTCAAAAATTTCGGGGGGGGGCGCCCCCCCCTGAAATTTTTTTTTGTACTACAATCCGCCGCCCCAAATGAAACTCTGGATACGTCCCTGCATCCATGCATGGTTTATATACCTATCCATCCAGTATCCACACAAAAAATTTTTGTATGGTCTTGATCGAGATCGCCTTACATTTTCTTTTATTTATAAGATTAATACACGATAAAACAAAAATGTTTACATATAAAAAAATTTCAGGGAGCAGTTGACTGACCCCTGGATTCCCGCCCCGAATACCAAATATTCCCCTCTTCCTTTCGCGTGTCCGTTTGCCCTTCGCAAAGCCAATTTCACGCAACAATTACATAACAAAGCGTCGAGGTGCCGGTACACAAACACGAAGGTGGTGAGAGGAAAATCCTTACTTAGAACTTTCCTTGCTTTTCTTTTCCAGTGCACACATTATTTACAAATATATGTAGATTTTTTCCAATTACATCTAAGGTTGTATACATTAAACAGCTTGAAAACTTGTTTCCAAAACCGCTTCAAAGAGTATCTCAAAAATTTTAACCGATGGTCATACCATGATTTACACGCATCACTGTCATTCTTGGTTTGTCCAATAAACGTTTTCTTTTTTGTATGGTTGTGTAAGAACGAAGCGCTAAAGTTGTCTTTTTCGTTTGTGTGCAGTGAAAAATAAAGACAGGTTACGTTAAGTATAGTAAACACAACATGTTGCAACTACTTTTACAATAAAATTCGTTTTGCCCATTAAGCGCCTTTTTTGCAATCTACCGGCATATATACAACGAAAATACTAAAAAATTTTGTGCGCAGTGAAAAATAAACATTGGTAAAGTGTCATACTGACTAAAATGTCTTGTCCTTTATTACGGCTGAGCCATCTGGGGGTATTTTGCGCACGTATCTACTGCTTACCGAAAACAAACTTTTTCCCGCAAATCCTGAGAAAATCCTGCGTTAATCTCTGTGACACTCTCACACGCACACGCCTTCCCTCATCTGTATAGAAACAGACACAGAAATGCACAAGTATTTTTTTACATTACAAAGGGGTGGGGTGTCGGTAGTTTAGAGTAGAGATTTTTAAAGGATATCCCTGCCCACCTTATACCCTTCCTTCTCCTGCCTAGTTCGAACCACCCTCCTACCTACCATCATAGGTGTTTTTTGGGGGGGACAGAGAGGTCCACCCCCCCTAGAGCCAAAATTTTGAACCCCCCCCTAGAAAAAATTCAGGGCCCCCCTCCCCCCAAAAGCTCAAGAGCGGTCCGGCCTGACCCACCCTAGCGAAGCTGACCCCCTCCCTCCCGACCGATTTGGAAGTATATTTTTTTATTTACTGTCAAAAACACGGTTTTTTAGTTAAAAACAGTGTTTAAATACACTTTTTAGGCCTAAATAGGTTGTTTTAATACATAAAATTCAATATTAGACCTAAAAACACTTAAATTATTGAGTTAAAAAAATTTTGCTAAAAAATTGGACCCCCCTGACCCCCCCTAAATTTGAAATCTCGCACCCGGGGTTGACCCCCCTAAAAAGCCAGGGGGGTCCGGACCTCCCTGGACCCCCCTAAAAAATTTTGGCCTTCCACCCGGGGGTGGACCCCCCCTAGCGGACCCGTCCAAAAACACCTATGCCTACCCTAGTCATATAAAAAATGCGTAACGGGGATATAACAAAAAAAATTGTTGGCATTTATATTTAAAAATATACACTCCATAATTCTGTTTTAGATCAGGCACTTTTGGAAAGAAATCATAAAAAGGGTAAAAAAAACTTTCTGCCCCCCCCCCAAAAAAACACTTATGTCTGCCCCTCAAAAAATAAACACAAAAGCGAGAAAACATTATTTTTTATTGTCTTACTAAAAATTTTTTCCATCCCATGACGAAAAACGTATTTCTAGTATTCCACATCCACATCCACAAGGTTTATATAAAGAACATAATGATATTAATATATAAAAAAATAAACTTATGCAATAAATAAAATGGCAACACTGCTAGCCTACTTCTGGGTATACATAAATATATAAAGATTATTAATCACTATTCTCTTACTAGAGATGAGATTCTCTTTGCTCGGATTGAATTTTTACCACTCTTTTTGCTTGTCTTGCAAAAGAATGGCGATTTGCCTGGCTGCCACGGGTGTGTAGTGTTGATTTCGTAATTTTATTTTCTTCTTATTTCTAATACAGTTTTTTTTATTTTTGTAAACCAAATCTTATTGGTGTCATAGGTCACCGAAGGGGGGGTGTAGGGGGGGGTCGCCCCCCCTCCGCCTGCTGAGACCTATCCCCCCCCCCTAAGGCCCATTTCTTTGACCCCTCCCCCCCCCATCGACCCCTGAACCCCTGACCTTCCCCCCTAAGGCCCATTTTTGACCACCCCCCCCGAACTAGAATTTCCCAAAAAATGCTTAAAAAATGGTCAAATTTCGTCAAAAAATTGTCAATTTTGGTCAAAAAAATGGTACCCGGGGTGTGACCGCCCCCCCCTGATTTTTTCAAAAAAAAAACCCCCGGGGTGGTCCCCCGCCCCCTGGATGACAAAACCCTCCACACCCCGGGGTGTGGACCCCCCCCCCTGAGCCGTCGAAGGTCGGTGACCTATGATTGGTGTATCAGGAGCACACAGACACAAAATAGTGGACGACTTTTGTGCCGCGTTTGGTAAATTGATTAAAATAATTTATCTTGTAGGCTATTTTTATGATTTTTTTAAACAAATATGTCAAAACATAAAACTAGAAACAAAATGATTTATATAAAGTCGGTTTTTTATTATTACAATAATGTGTTGTTTTCATTTTTTATAATCTTATCGATTTAAAACACTTATGTCTATGGGCACTTTAATCTTTTGTCTTTAAAGCACTTATATAGTTATTGATTTTTTTGTTATTGATTTATATTGAGTTATTGATTTATATAGTAATTGATTTTTGTTTTGGTAAGTTGTTAAACGCATATATATTTCTATAGTTGATTGGGTAGGATGAGTGGGAATAGTTTAAAAATAAAGACCGAAAGTCGGGGTTTGGCTTGGTAAATCGAGTTGTCATCTTACATATGAGCAAGTTGGTCCGTAATGAGGGGGTGGAGGTTAAAAATTAAAATATGTTAAAGGATTTAAGGAAAGAGTATGTTTATGATTATTTTTGCAACTACTAAAATTGTTCTATTGTTTAGATTGCTTTTCTATAAAAATAGGCTAGAAAACCATAATTTTAGTTCAAAAAACCCTTTTTATTGCATTTCGGAGCTTTTTATTGCTTATATAGAGTAAAACACTTTTTAACAACAAACCCATTACTATATAATTTTATTTTATTTAAAATAAAAAATCTTAGAGAAAAAACAAATAAAAAATGTCTTATTCAGCAATATTTGCAATATACACTTAAAAAACATTCATGAAATTTTTTTTAATATACAACTAGACTAGAATACATCCACATATAAATGTCATTTTTCAATGCAAAAATAACAGGACGTTTAAAAACCCTTTTTTTCCAGCAGAAGCGCTAAAAACAGGAAGCGAACCGTATGACTTCTTCCCGCTTCATCTCTACTGCAGGTGTCTTTCCCCCGGTTCATTCTGATTATTATAACAGCTTATATGCCCGGTTTTTCAACCCTCTAGCTGTTTGTGTGTGTGTCCGTTCAAGGGTTTCCTTCATTTTCCGTTTGCCTCGCTCATTTCTGACAATTCGTTTGCGTAAGGATGCTAACTAAGAAGAACATGTCATTCTTGATCACGCAGGAAGGACTGGGAAAGACATTATGTTATTATAACAATTGGGTTTTGGGGGTCCTCCCCCCCCCCGTTTTTTTTTCTTTTTTTTTTTTTTTTTCTTTTTTTTTTTTTTTTTTTTTTTTTTTTTTTCCTCCCCCCCCCCCTCCCCCCCCCCCCCCCCCCCCCCGTTTTCCCGGGGTGTGCCCGTCTGACAATTTGTGTATTTATTAAATTCAAAATGGACTAAAACGTCTAGGTTTTCTCGGAAATGTTTATAAGTTTTTGCATTTGTTGCGCCACTAAACAGATAGATTTCAGGAAGCTAAAATGTAAACACGAAGACTGCAAATGACTAGTCTTGCTTTAATAATAATTTACTTAATTATATACGTATAAAAAAACATAATATACTTTTAGCCGGGTACGCTAGAGAGGAGGGGAGGGTCTGTCTGCAAACGGAAGGCAAAAATTTTCAGGAGGAGGGGAGGGAGTCCAACCCTCTTTTTCTTTTAAAAGGTGAGAATTGATGCATGGAGTGGTCGACTGGGATAAGCGATTTGAAATTTAAGTTAGTTTAGTCCGGTTTTTAAACAAATTGTTTTAAAGCATTGGTTTAAAGCTGCGGTGCGGAGTCAAACTTTTTGTCTTCGATTTTGATATTTTTTTGTGAAAACATTACCCCTGCCCCCAATAGCCCACAAATTTTTTTTTAACAAAATATATCTCCATTGGTTCAGTAGTTATGATAA
>JASAMX010019792.1:0-28198 GCA_030248175.1 Microlaimidae sp. YZB2_3 | reverse complement strand
GAAAAGTTTTAGCAACCTGCAGTTTTGAAAAATTAAAACTTTAAGCCGTTAATAAAAATTGATTTGTTTTTAAATTTAGGCGAAGCTTAGGTATAGGTTTTAGTGATTTATATTTTTGGTTTCCAGTTCCGAATTTACAGCTTCAAATTCCCTATTTTTGGTTCCAAGTTTCAATCTTCTCTCGATTCTACCGACCCTAAACGCTTAAAGTCTGCATTTTTCGTGGATAATGAACCAAGGAAATATATATATAATGAATTTATACAATCTAAAAGCACCATATGGATTATCTTTAGCTTAATTAAAGGAAATATTTATATAATGAATTAATACAATTTAAAAGCAGAATCTGTATTATTTTTAGATTAATTACATTTAATTTATAAATTTATTTTAATTTAATTAATAAATTTCAATTACACAATTATTTAGCTTAAGATTATAAATACATTCAAGACGACAAAGGTCTTGAATGTATTTATAATCTTAAGCTAATTAATTTATTAATTAGCTATTATTAATAATTATTATTAATATTAATATTAATTATGATTATTATTAATTTATTTATTTGTATTTATGTGTCTTGAATATTTTGGATGAATCTTTTAAAGAACCGGAGTTCCGGCCCTTTAAAAAGAAGGACCTTTGTATTTAAACGATTTCAAGATGATAACATTGTAAGGTTGAAATATATTCTTAGTTTTTTTCGCATTTCCAAAACTATTTTCATTATTTTTAATAAGTTTATGAAAAAAAAAAACTACTTTACAAAGAAGTTTCACAAAATGATTTGTAGATTAAATCTTTATTTTATTTATTAATTAATTATTTAATTATTAATAAATTATTTAACCGATATGCCATCAGGTGGCGTCAAAATAAAAAAACGAAAATTTTTGCCAAAATTCTTTGCAAACTTATTTTTGAAGCAACTTGGCATGTTCGAAATGGCCTAAAATTTCTGATAATATTTTCAAACTGCAAATTTTAATTAATTATTCGGTCAATAAAAAAGGAAATTCTGATTTGGAAAGCCGCCAAGCAGTTCATTTACAATTATTTGGAATGGTTAAAACACTACTAAAACTGAAAAATCCTTTTAAAATTTACAATTAAGTGCGGTTTGTTTATTTTTTGTTTAAAATTATATTAATTACTTTTAATTCTACTTATTTTTCAAAAAATTCATGCTTATGTTTATTACATTATTTTTATAATTGTTGTAAATAAAAAAAACATTATTACAAAAGCAAATTACAAATTAACTTATTTAAAAAACAACAACAAAGAAGTAAAGGTTTATTATTTCAAAATACTATAATGTTTAAGAGTTTTAAAACCAAACTGCAAAACCTTTGCTTGTTAGATTTTATACTTTCTTTCAATTTAATTCTTTAATTATTCTTTAATTATTTATAAAATTTGTTTAAAAATGGGGTGAACCTCTAAAGCTTCGGAACTCAAAAATCCAAAAAACATCACAATGTCTTTAATTAAATTTGGCAGAATATGCGTTTTTATATATTACCCGATTATCAATATATACATAATCAGGGAAGAGCGCGGAGCGCTCTTTCCCTTATATTAAATGGGTTAAGTCACTGCGCGGTTAACCGTTGTTGATGGCGTCATCGAAATCAACAAAACCTTTAATAGTTTTTTAGCCAATTAGAAATCTAAACATTTTACATACCCAAAATATTACCCATATTTTTCTGATATTAAAAACCTAAAAACTTTTGCTAAACATACCTGAATTTCATACTAATAAGCTTAATTTGCTTAACTTTTTTTTTTTTTTTTTTTTTGAGGTCCCCCAAAAATTTTTCCCTGTGGTAATAATTTGGAACTGATTTTTTGCACGTAGATGCTAAATTACCGCCTCACCTGAATTTTAAACCTCCGTTCATGTGAAAAACGACCAGTTTTTTTCTAAGTTACGCATTGGGTACTGGGGTACTTGTGTGACACTTTTTTTCTTTACTGAATTACATATTAAGTAACTTCATTCAGTAATACACATTCTCTTGTGGTTATTTTTTGGTTTAAATTATAATTCCTTACCTTTTTATAAAAATTACTAATTTTCAACGGAAAGAGCGAAAAAACATCCTTACCACTAATTAGCAGCCATATGGCAACAATAAAAATATTTATAAAAATAAAATGAAATAAATCTTGGGTGACGTGTGAGCGCTGCGGGGTACAATGTTTCAATAGACGGAAATTTATCAAAATCGAAACAGAAAAATTCTTTTTTATATGGAATACTATGAAGCTACAATCACTTCAAAAATTTAATGCGAGAAAAGACTAGTCTGGGTAACCTCTTAAAATTGTATGGAACCTGAAAAAACCATTTACAGTGGTGTGGTTTTGTTGTTTAAAAATAAACTATCAATCTAGAAAAATCAAGCACAAAACAAAACTCCAAATAAAGCTAATTTCCAAAAAATTGGTTAAATCAGGTCTAACTAAAAAAAATTTAAACAGAAGAAAAACACAATATTTTATATGGTTCTTTCAGGTTCCATACAATTTTACGGAGTTACCCAGACTTAATTTTTGTATAGTATACTGCTTAAAATTACATTGAAGTTTTGGATATGAAAATAATTGTATTCATATCATGAGGAGACCATGACGTTTCTTTTAAAATGAGTAAATTTTTTAATGTTTTATATCTTTAATAGATGACATTGAATTCAATGCATTAAAAGGCGGAAATTCTAGCAAAAGACGAAACAAAGTTTCGAAAAAAAAGCCTTATATTAAATGGAATAGTATAAAGCTACATAAGTCTAAAAACTAAATGCCAGAAAAGACTGAAACAAGTCTCTTTAAAACCTGTAAATTAACAACAGATTTTGTGAAATTTTCAGAAAAACAAAACTGAATAAAAACACTATGTGTAAAAGCTTTAGTTTGCGTTTTTTAACCATTAATAAAACTTAATTCACACAAATTTCTCTCAAAGTGGATTAACTTTTACATGAGTTAACCAGCTGTAAATACCACAGTATTAGTTAAGTCACACGTCGTCAAAACGATACAAAAAAAGTATAACGCAAGCGTCACAGTAACCATGAAAAATTTTTGTCAAAATAAGTTTTCGCATTGCGCATTAAATTTTGTAATTTATCATTATTTTCGTATAAAGCAAAACATACCGCCATATTAACGGCTTTTTAAAATCAAGTATCAAGTTTTAAGTCCGAAAAAAAGTGAAAAATTCAGATTTAATATAAGGCTACTTTTTCTTAAATGTTACTATTTATAACATAAAACAAATTAGCTGTCAATGTATTTTTTAAATTAAAAGTCGCCTTATATTAAATATTAATTTTTCAATGTTTTTCGGACTTAAAACTTGATATTTGATTTTAAAAAGCCGTTAATGTGGCGGTACGTTTTGCTTTATACGAAAATAATGATAAATTACAAAATTTAATGGCAATGCGATAACTTATTTTTCGAAAGAAATTTTTTATGGTTACTGTAACACTTGCGTTATACTTTTTTGTATAGTTTTGACAACATATGACTTAACTAATACTGTGGTATTTACAGCTAGTTAACTCATGTAAAAGTTAATCCATTTTGAGAGAAATTTATGTGAATTAAGTTTTATTAATGGTTAAAAATGCAAACTAAAGCGTTTACACATATTGTTTTTATTCGGTTTTGTTTTTCTGAAAATTTCACAAAATCTGTTGTTAATTTACAGGTTTTAAAGAGACTTGTTTCAGTCTTTTCTGGCATTTAGTTTTTAGACTTATGTAGCTTTATACTATTCCATTTAATATAAGGCTTTTTTTTCGAAACTTTGTTTCGTCTTTTGCTAGAATATTTTTTTTTAATTGCAGCTCAGAAAGATTCCTTTAAAAACCACCGAGAACTTTACAATGCGTTAATATCCAGATTTGGAATTTTAGGGCGAGGTATACAAAAATGTCTAAATATAAAGATCATACTATTTAAAAATTTTTATTTGTATTTTTTTTGAGCACGAAAATTATTTTGTTTGTGGTGCATGATGAAGAATGCAGTATATGTATAACTATTAATTAAATTATTATATGAGCCTGAACATGTTACGATAATAAAGCGAATAAGTTAAAACAACAAGTTTAGTGATTTCTTGTAATACATTTGACTATGAGTGAAAAAAATTAATTTTTTAAATATTGATTATCTAATATTATTCTTTTTTCGTTTTATTTTCCGTTTAATAAAATTTTTACAGTTTTGAAAATATTATTCTTTTTTCGTTTTATTTTCCGTTTAATAAAATTTTTACAGTTTTGAAAATATTATTCTTTTTTCGTTTTATTTTCCGTTTAATAAAATTTTTACAGTTTTGAAAATATTATTCTTTTTTCGTTTTATTTTCCGTTTAATAAAATTTTTACAGTTTTGAACTATATAGCAAGTCTGAGTATCAGTCTTAGAAGTGTTGTTCCGACTTTCTTATTAATATCAGAAATTTTAGATTTTAATGATTCTTTGTATACAAAGAATCATTAAAACCTAAAATTTCTGATATACAAAAATATTTGTATACAAAAATAGCTTCTAAAGTACACAAAACACCGAATCAAGTTTCGATATTTAACGTAACGTTAGGTTTTTAAAGCATGAATTCAATGTTCAATTTTAAAAGTTTTATTTATCTCGGTGTAAAGAGAAACGACGTTTGGTTTGAGAAAAGGCACAAACTAAAAAGTATAAGCCTTTAATCTTCCATTGGATCAGCAAAACCTCTTTTTCTTCAGTTTTAGTGGAGCTGAAGGTATTGTTTGGTAGTTGAATGGTATGCCTCTTTTGTGTTTTAAATCGGTGTTTAAAAAAACGGTTCTGGTTTGTCGATTTGAGATTTTTGTTTGTGTTTTTATAAACAATATCACAATAGTTGTTTTAAGTATATAAATAATTTTAAATGTTTATCTATACATACGTCAGTTTTAATTTATAGAATATAAAAAATCACAATGGAAATTCGAATGTACAGAAAGGTTTAAAAAAGAATTTTGCATGTTGGTATTAGTAAAACGAAGATAAAAACGCACACCGAAAAATACTTAAAAATTTTTTACGAGAAGCAATTTTAAACAAAAAATATGATGTAAAAAATAAACTATAATACAAAATTAAATATAACATAGAATAAACTGAATACTAAACTATAAATTTATTAATAAAACATAACTTTCCTCCCAATTTGGCTCTTACTTTTTAACGTTAAAAATATTTCACATTTTCGGTACGGGGTCTTTAGAGCCACAAACAGGGAACTTGGAGCCATGGGAAATTTTTGGGAACTTGGAGCCACGAGCAATGGGAACTTGGAGCCTTTCAGAAAAAATTGGTTTGGGCTTAAATTTAGGTTTCGCTTAGGCTTAGGTACACGTTTTAGCGATTTTTATTTTTGGCTCCAAGTTCCCAACTTACGGCTCCAAGTTCCCTATTTTGGGCTTCAAGTTCTAGCTCCGAATTCCCTAGGCTCCATCGACCCTAAATCCACATTTTTAATTTCTTAAGGGAAACTGTAGGAGTCAAATTCGGGCCAAATTCACGTTTTATTGATGGATTTGTGAATTATTATTTAGTGTAGTTTATTTCTTGGTGCAATCAATTTTTGAATTATAGTTTACCCTTTCAGTTGTTTTATGTTTAAAAATTGTTTCTCGTAAGAAGGTTTTTTGGTATACATTTTTATCAAAGCCTCTTTTTACTAATATCATTCTGCTAAATTATCTTCGAGACTTTTCTGTACATATAAATTTTCTTAAAAATTCTTCATAGCTCAAAAAACAAATTTTAGAAGCCGAAATACCGTTAAAACACATCGACAACCGTTAGATAAATTAAAACTATGTAGATGGGATGAAAGATCGCACTTCAATTGGGATTGCATTATTTATGTGATTGATTACATGTAAAGTATACACATAACACAATTGTGATTGCATCATTTATGTTGTTATATACATGTAAAATATATACAGATCACACAAATTGTTTGTTGTTTATGTTTTTTTAAATTGTTTGTTTATTTTATATATTGGAATGCGATTGCACATACGTGTTTAATTTGCTTAGGAGCGGCTGCCAACGGAAGGCACGCACCTGTCCATTCTGGTCATTTGGTTTTCGGACCTCCTACTCTTCCCAGGAACCCAGCTGCTGGTGGAATGAGCTCTTACGGAAACACCGGTATTCCTGCTGGTGGAATGAGCTCTTACGGAAACACCGGTAACCGCGGTAGTAGTAGTAATATGATGGCTACCTATAGCAACACCGGTAGCAACGGTAATGGTGGTGATGTGATTCCGTGTAGCGCTGCTAACTGCATGCCGTTAGGACCTGGTAATGTCCCCTTGTAAAAAGTCAACAGAAACAGAGTAAAAAATGGTTTAAAATATGTACGCACTATTCTTTCTTATTGTAATTTTATAACGCATTTTTTCATTGCTTTGTTGTATTAAATAGTTTCTTCTTTAAATTCCGTAAGCCTTATTTTCATTTAGACCATTGGAGGAAATAATATAATAGATTAAATACATTTTTAATGATGATTTCTAGAATTTTTGTAGCGGCTTTTGATTTGTAAATTTATTATTTAGCAAATATTACTGTAGACTTTGTTTCAAGACCCACTTTTCCAATTAAATTGAAAAATTGGGGCTTGGAGCTGGGTTTGAACCAGCGACCCTTCCCTGACCGTGACAAAAAATCGTTGGTATAAATTGGCGAGTGATAAAAACAAAACCCATTGCCTGAGATTGAAGCATGTTGAAATTAAATCACTTATAAAAATAAGGTCAGTTGCTTCATGACAAATTTTGCAATAATTAGATAATTTTATGAGAATGACACTTTGTGTTACATTTTTTACGCGCGGTTAAAGACGAAAAAACCCTTTAAGCCATATATTAAGAAAGTTAGGCGAGAATTTTAATGTGAACTAAATTACCTGAAACGTGTCTTCTTATGTTAGTTTTTTATAAATTTGTTTGACCAAACATTTGACAAACCATTTTTTCATAAATTTTTTTTATAAATTTGGTTGTTTGACTCCAAAATCATTTTTGGCCGGAGAATATTCAGTCAAAACACTAAATAGTGTTAAAAGAAAATAAACACGCTGGTAAAAAAGAACAGCTCTTAACGAACTCGTTATTAGCGATATTTTCTCCGCGTATTGTTAAGTAAATCAGAAAAAGAGAGGAGCAGATGTTAGTTTTGGCACTTACGGTCGTCGGGACCCTAATTGTTGTGTACAGCAATAAGGTTTCAAACTGCAGGTGTGAATATGGTTAAAACAAATAAGCAATTCGGCGCGTACAGGCGTTATAAAGGCTATATTTAGACGACATCTGACGAGGTTTTTTTTATAAAATTTGATTCTTTGGAAACGCTTTTTGAAATCTGTTAAACTAAATTAGTACGAACGGAAAATTGGAATAGTAGTTTATTACTTGGCAGTGAACTAAAAATTTAAATTAATTAATCTTGTTTAGTGTTAACACCTATTTTTGGTCGAATTAAATTTATTCTGTTTTCACTATACTTTTATTTTTTGATTTAAGTTACATTTCGCTTTGAATTGATTTTAATTTTATTATTTTTTATGTTTTAAATGTTTAATGTTTAAAAAACTACTTATAAGACAACACATAAGTTCTTCAGCTTCACGACAGCTATAATCTATTTAAATCTACATTTCTGTTATTTTAAACCATTTTCTACTCGAAATTGTTGACAGTAGTTTTTCTTTATTTATATACTCCTATACTTTCGTATTTTAGGCAATGCGCGTAGTTCTGGTGCTTACGGTAGCAGGGGTATTCCCTCAGTATTCCGGGGTGGTAGTATGAGTCACGGGGGCGGCCATGACAGTTACGGCCGTACTAATAGTGGTAGTAGAGGAGATGGCAGCGGAGGCTATGGGGGCGGCCATAGTTTCGGATATGAAAACACTCATACTAACACAGGCGGGAGCCATAATATCTATGGAACCGATCATAATGGACATAGAAACGCCCATACTAACTCAGGCGGCAGCCAGTCCAGCTATGGCGCCGGTCATAACAACGGTTACGGGTGGAATAGCCAAAGCGGCTTTTTGGGCGGAGCTGCGGTTTTCGTGGGAAATTTGCGTAAGTTTGGTAAAAGGTGCTTTTGCTTTTTTCTACCTTTGTAACTTTAAAATAGAAAAATTAATAAAATAACAAAAGAAACAAGCAAGAGTTAAAAAATGCGGATTAACAAAAAAGGTTATAGGCACCTTGCACTGGAACTCAGTTTATACATGAAGTATGCAATATACATAAGCGTCACCATAATGGATAATTACCGTATCTTTTACTTATCTTTTGTAGTATGCAGATCAACCAAATTTCGCGCGCTTTCGAGGGTTGATCTGCATACTACAAAAGATTATCCATTAGGAGATACGGTAATTATCCATTATGGTGACTCGCTATGTGTATTGCATACTTCATGTACAAACCGAGTTCCAGTGCAAGGCCTATAAATAAAAATAGAAATAAAAAATTTTTCTTTGTGAACAGTCATGCTTTGTTTGTTGTCATCTTAATAAATTACACCTTCTATTGTTTATCTTAAAAAGTTAAACTAACTTTAAAGACAGCTTCGTAAAAATCAGACTTTTGTGCAAGTGAAATGCAAGTGAGTAAAAATATAGAAAAAAACGAATATTTTGACAGAAGCAAAACATTTTTAATTCAATTCACTAACAACTTTATTATTTTTTATCTGTATTGATAATTTTTAGATAAATGGAAGATACAATAAACATAAACAGAATATACTATATTTTTCTGGTTACAATAAGTTGTTGTGAGATATTTTTAAAAATTTTCATTAGTTCAGATTTTTCAGTGTATATTATTTGAGCAAGAAGTAAAATTTCTAGGTAAAAACCAAAAAAACAAAACAAAAAACAATACTATGTTTTAAAAGAGGAAAAACCCTGCATACTATGTGCTATTTTTTTTCTTGGACGAAACTTCATATGCAAATTTGTTTTCACGCTTCTGTACCGAAAACTTCCAAATCATTGTAGTTATTAAACTTTTATTAAACTTTTTTAGCACATAAACACAAATTCAAGCAGTATTCAGGAGGCTTTAGTGTCAATAATCATGGTAAATTTTGCAGTACATATTAATATCTATTATACAAATTTATTATTGAATAAACTTACCACCAATGAAAATTTTTTTGTACTTTCCACTAATCCAATAAAAAAATGCCAAAGTAAAATTCCACCACCAGACTCATCTTTTTTAGTTGGAAGTTTTGTAACCAATTATTTCTAAGAAAATCACCCTGGTCAAAATCCATTGTTCTAAACGGAAGGAATCCCTTGCGCATCAAAGGACACCGCGCGCATAAAGGGACGCCCGCATTTATGTCTAAAAACGCGCCTGCGCCTTTCTAATGACCGGCCCGCGCGGCATTCCTTTAGCCATAGGTGCACCTGCGTTTGAATCCCTGTTTTGCCGCTGCTTTTCCCACAACCATTTCCACAGAGCAAAACATATATGACGTGATCACGAATACTATATGACATTTTAAAGCTAAAAAAATTCTGAGGTGATTTTTTAAAAAATTTTTTAATTATCCAGGAAACTCTAAAATTGATGGTTTTTTGTGGCTCAATATCCAGTCATTAAGCTTCCGCTCGGTGAACACTAACCTAGTGTATCTTTGCGTAGACTTTCAAACAGTTATTTATTCAAAATTTGTGTTTTAAACTATTCTTTTTCTCGATTATATTTATGTCGTCCTATCTGTAACAAGCTTACAAATTTAGATTATTTAATTTTAAAATAAATATAGTAATAAAAAGCTTTGCAATAACGATTAAAAATTTTACTAATAATTGTTTAAGACCTTAATGGTTAAAATACGAGTGCTGTTCTGTGCTGTACTATTTAAACGTAATTAATACGATTAAAGCCGGATATGCAAGCAGAACTAACAGCATAACTAAACACTGTGCATAACAAAATGTAAATATAGTTACGAAGTCTTTTAGAGTTGCCTTGATGGTCATAATTAAAATTAAAGTTTGTTTGAGACATGGTGAAAAGGCAAAAATAGAATAAAAATTTTATTTCCAACGTTTCGATCCGTTAAAACAGATCTTCATCAGGGTTTTTATCAAAACCCTAATGAAGATCTGTTTTAACGGATTGAAACGTTGGAAATAAAATCTTTATACTATTTTTGTCTTTTCACCATGTCTCAAACAAACTTTAATAAAAATGTAAATATGATATCACTATTTTTCGTCTCCGCCGGGACTCGATCTTAGCAAACTTCAGTACGCCAGACGAGCGTTCTGTCACTGCGCCACGACTTCGATTTATTATTCCATATTAACGCTAACTTATACATAACCACAATAACTAACTCTAACTGCTTTTTATACTAAAGAAAAATAAAGGTTGGAAAAATAAAATTTAATTTTATGAAAACGAGAAATCGTTAACGTGAAATATAACGAGAAATACTTAATGAGTGTGAGAAATAAATTTAGTACCGTTTGTGCTTTGTTGTTTGTAAAAAATTTAATAGAACTGAAAGTAAACTTTAAAACGTGCATATAGGAAAAAATATCGGCTATGAAGGAGTTCATCAAAAGCAGCTTGGATATAACCATGACTCTAAGTACACCATTGAAGCTCATGTGCCACTAAATTCACTAACAATGCAAGGTAACAATGCAACTAACGTAATATTGAAAGAAATATTTTTAGATATTAAATGAGTAGCAGTTTTAGCGAATTTTTAGCATTTAAGAAATAGATGTTTTTAAATTATATGGAAAAATACACATCTAGTAAATGTTAAAAACTAGGAAAAAAAGCGAGCTTTAGAGGTTATTTAGAATAAGATTTACAAGAATTTACAATACAATACAAGAATTCACAAGAAAATGTAAAAAAAACAATATCGAATTAGGTAATTTGAGTTTTAGGGTTTTCTAACCCTAAGCATTTTTAGAAAGGCATCCTGACTGGTACACAAATTACAAGTGGTATGAATGATACTAATTTTAACCGTTAAACCTACGTACATAGAAATTTATTTTAAAAAATTCAGTGTTTTTCTAGCTTTTAGTTGGCATGGCATTATTTGAGTTGTTAGATAATAAGCTTACTTGCTTGACATATTACTGTCTGCTTTGCTTTTGCGCTTTTCATACCTTTGATTGCTTTGCATTTTGTTATATACAATAATTATAATTTATATTTATAAAATAATTATCTTAACTTTCGCTGCCGTCTTTTTTAGATACAATGACCGCAAGTATTTTAAAAATTTATTAGTGTGATACTAAGTTTTATCAAGAATATATAATACAACTGAATTTTCGACTGAAAAAAGTCGCACTTTCGAATTCATGTGCGACTTTTCTCGCACAAATCCGCCATTTTCTGCTAGTTTTCCTGCTTTGCGATTTTTAACACAGTGTTAGTTTTCTTGCAGTGGGGACTGCGACTTCTTTCGCATTCTATACTGACTGCGATTATTTTCGCACTGCGAGTCTGGCTGCACAACAAAAAAATAAAAACAAAGCGGAGCGAAAATTTCGTGTTTAAATAAGTAAAAGTCGTTTTTTTTTACCTTAAAATGTTAAAACTTTTTAGTTTTAATGAAATAAACTAACTCTCCAACGTTTTAAAATTAAACAAAACAAGTTTTGAAGTGTTTTACTTCATTGAAAATGATTGCCAGCGTCTGTATTTTTTTCTTGTGCAGTTAGACTCGCAGTGCTAAAATAATCGCAGTGCGAATAAAGCAGCATGGAGCGCAAAAGAAGTCGCAGTCCCCCCTGCGAAAAAACTAACATTGTGTTAAAAATCGCAGCGCGGAAAAACTAGTAGAAAATGGCGGATTTTTGCAAAAAAATCGCACACGAATTTAAAAGTGCGACTTTTTCCGCAAAATTTTGGTCAAAAGTTTAGTGTACAGTCGGATATTCTCTTGTGTTATATAATCTTGCTTTTATTAATAAAAAAGCATGGGCGTTGTTTACCATGGTTGGTTACTATGGTTGATCAAACTTGCTCTGTAAATGTAAAAAAATTCAACTTAGAATAACATATTACGCCAACAAAAGTGTTGATTTATCCATAGATATTTTATTATATATATATCTAGAATACTAATATGTATTGATTAATTTATGCTAATAAAATATACATTATTATCACTTTAGCACAAGTGGTCCCTTTCACTGGCGAGATTATCACTTTAGCACAAGTGGTCCCTTTCACTGGCGAGATTATCACTTTAGCACAAGTGGTCCCTTTCACTGGCGAGATTATCACTTTAGCACAAGTGGTCCCTTTCACTGGCGAGATTATCACTTTAGCACAAGTGGTCCCTTTCACTGGCGAGATTATCACTTTAGCACAAGTGGTCCCTTTCACTGGCGAGATATACTCACATTTTTTTATTCGGAATAAAACAAACCATTCTCTTGAAATAGTCCGCGGTTATTCTTATTTTTCTATTGTCATACATAACTTCAGGTGTTGGGTTATTTATGCTGATTAAATCTATAATCATCAATCAAGTTTTAGAGTGGGTTGCAGTGGTAAAAAAAAAAACCAAAACAAAACATGATTTTGGTAACTTTCTAAAATTTATGAGCTCTTCAAAACTTGAATCAAATTCGTGTTTTTAATAATTATTTCTCTGTTGAAGGAATGTTTTTTGGAAGTTTCAGTTAGCGAAAAATTTATTTACCTTAACTAAATTAGTCATAATATACGTCATTTTTACAAATCGTCGTTACTACGGCAAAATGAGCCACTCTCATTATAAAATCCACGTGACTGTGACTTATTTTAAATTGAGAACAGGACCATATTAACTACAGAATGAGTCACAGTCGCGTGTATTTTATAATGACAGTGGCTCATTTTGCCGTAGTACCGACGAAGTATTAAAGATATGTATCTTACAAATCGTCGTTACTACGGCAAAATGAGCCACTGTCATTATAAAATCCACGTGACTGTGACTTATTTTTAATTTAGAACAGGACCTTATTAACTACAGAATGAGTCACAGTCGCGTGTATTTTATAATGACAGTGGCTCATTTTGCTGTAGTAACGACGAAATATTAAAGCTATGTATCTTACAAATATTAAAGCTATGCATTTTCATTCAATAATTTAGGTTATAGCAATCAACAGCAGTCCCGATCATACCACCATCAGCAGCAACCTACAACAGGTACGTTTATAGATGCCAGAGTTATGCATGTGGATAGGCATAGAATAACTGAAGTAAATTCGACCAGCACTTAATTTCGGCCACCGACTGTTTCGTAAATTTATGAAAAGAACTAATTAAGGCTGGTTATACTTAGGACAAAGCGTCCTTTGGACAAAGTCCAAAGGACAATTTTAGAAAAGCCAAAACGTCCTTTGGACAAGCCAAAACGTCCTTTGGACTTTTTCTTTTGAACAAAGTATAAATGCTACTTAGAATTTGTCCTTTGAAAAGTTCAAAATGCTACTTAGAATTTGTCCTTTGACAAAGTCCAAAGGACAAAATCTAAAGGGAAAAGTCCAGACAAAAAATATGAACACGTTGTCCTTTGGATTTTGTCCTTTGGACTTTGTCCTTTAGGACAAAGTCCAAAGGACGTTTTTACGCTGTATTTGTCCTTTGGACTTTGTCCAAAGGACATTTGTCATAAGTATGCCTTTATAGCTAGATAGATCTTCATTTCATCTATCTATCCACACGAAGTTCATTTTATAACTATGCACATAGCAAAAATAACAGCCAGTTGTTAAAATTAAGGTTAGCCGAATTCAAGTCAGTTACCCTATACGTAGCTGTTCCACATATGTGCAAATAGACCACAATAATTGGAACTAAAACTTTTTGCCCAAATTAGGTGCTTCACTTATTGAAAAATCACATTGCACTTTCAATTTATTGAGGTTTCTTGTTTTTATAAACCCGTGCTGCAGAAAATCAGAATGGTATGGATGATGTTTATCAAAAAAGCACTTCGTTTTAGACGTTTTGCGCAAAAAAACAACTTCTTTAGGTGTAAAAAAATGTCACCAAAGCTTTAAAAACAAAGATGTAACTTGAATCCAGTAATATTTTTATAGAATATATTAGGTTTAAAAATAAAAATTTAAACATCAAACTAAAAATGAGTTTTATTAGGGTGAAAATAACTAGGAGGTAAAGTAATCACTCGTTCTTCAAGAAAATATCACGTGGACAGAGACACCTGACGTAACTTAATAATAATTGGTTACATCATTTTTGAAAACTTTGTTTTATTATTTTTATTCTCGCGCGTTCATTATTTTTTTATAACGGCGAGCGGTTACGCCCTTAATTTCAGCCTGAAGAATTTTAAATTTAATTTAAAATTTAAATTGACTTCTATAGCAAAACAGTTCAATAATGTTTAACAAAAATCACTGAACTATAGAAAGTGTGCTAAAACATTTTATTAACTTTTTTCACAATAAAAATACTTCGTAAAAATAACTTTCCCAAAAATCACTGAGCTAAAAAGTGTGCTAAAACATTTTATTAATTTTTTTCACAATAAAAATACTTCGTAAAAATAATTTTTCCACATTTTGCACCATAATTTATGTTTGTTCACTGGTTATAAGTTATGTATGAACTAGATTAGTATGGGAGCACCTATGTACTTAGAGTTACTTTGTCCTTTACAGTTTGACTGACGTTATTAGATAGCTGTTTTCTTTATTTTTAGTAGGAAACAAGTCATAGTTTATGTATTTGTTCTATTTATTCAAGGGCCTGTTCATAAAAAAGAAAATTTTTATTTGATTAAAGAATTTTTTGCAAAATCTAAAATTGTGATAGCTTTTAATCACAAGTAGTGAATTGGCTCTTAATGATTATTTCGTATTTATATTGCACTGCAGGTTATGGACTTCGCATGCAGCCAACGCACCCAATGGATATGCAACCACGTTATTCACAGCAACAACGTCTATACCCACAAAATAACGCAGCACAAACACAACAAAACACTCAGCAACAAAATGGTTGGTCCAATACCGCAAATCAACAATCCTCCAAGTACATGTATTTGAGTAATCAAGGACCATCGCAACAACAAATGTACACAACAAGAGCGCCAACTCAACAACGTACTTGGGGCAATCAAAATCAACAGCAGAATTATAACGGCAATTCGTTTAGCAACAATCAACAGCAGCAACAAAATTACAACAATGGACCACAGCAGAACAATAATAATTTTGGGAATAACAAACAAAGAACAAACAATTACCAAACTAATCCGGGAATTTCTCAACAAACTTCTCAGCAACAACAGAATTATAATGGGCAACAACAATCTCAGCAACAAAATTTAGGAAACTCACAGTATCAACAACAACAAACCCAACAGACTCAACCACAAAATAACTGGAACAACCAGGGATCTCAACAGCAGCAATATATTAACAGGAATCAGAAGCCTCAACAGCAGAATAGCTGGAACAGCCAAGGGTCTCAACAACAATATCAACAAGTTAACAATAATCAACAGCCCCAACAGCAGAATAACTGGAGCAACCAACAATCTCAGCAACGGGTTAACAATAATCAACAAGCTCAACAGCAGAATAACTGGAACAGCCAAGGGTCTCAACAACAATACCAACAAGTTAACAATAATCAGCAGCCCCAACAGCAAAATAGCTGGAGCAATCAACAAACTCAGCAACAGCATCAACAGGTTAACAATAATCAGCAAGCTCAACAGCAAAATAATTGGAACAGTCAACGGTCTCAGCAACAATACCAACAATTTAACACTAATCAACAGCCTCAACAGCAGAATAGTTGGAGCACCCAACAACCTCAACAACAGCAGCAACAAGTTAACAATAATCAACAAACTCAACAGCCAAATATTTACAACACTCAAGGGTCGCAGCAGCAGCAGGTTAATAATAATCAACAAGCTCAACAGCAAAATAATTACAACACTCAAGGGTCCCAGCAGCAGCAGGTTAACAATAATCAACCAACTCAACAACAAAATAACTGGAACACACAAACAACACAGAAACAAAACTACAACGGCTTTCAACATTCACAACCACAGCAACAACAACAACAACAACAACAACAACAACAACAACAACAACAACAACAACAACAACAACAACAACAATCAACAGCACAATACGCACAAAGCTCAATATCTCAGAGCGACGCTGAAACATCAGAGCGAAGTTATCGATCCAACTCAGTAACACTGCTACAGCAATCAGTTACAACTCAGGCGTCTCCTCAGCAGACCGGTGAAATAGCCCAACAGTATCCAGAACATCAGGAATCGTCACTGGAAGGACCACCGCGGCAACAACAGGAACAGGTTAATGTAAACCACCAAAGCCAAAGTCCGCTGATGCCCAGCCAAGAACCACCTGAACAAACGTCAACGACACAAACCCAGCAAGACGCAATTTACCAACCTCAACAGTCCACCCAACAGTCCCGGACAGAAACGACTTCCAACCAGAACTTTCAAAATGAATTCTACCAAGGAACGCCCGCTCAATTTTCTTCAACACTACAACAAGAGACGGTGACACCCAATTCAAATCCATTACCGCCCACTTCTGTGATTCACGTGTCGAACACAACGCAAGGAACATTTGTTATTAATGATAGACAAACAAACCGACAATCAGAAGAATTTTCGACAAATCAGGGCAAACAAACATTAGAACAAGGTTAATTTTTGTTATAATTAGCGTAATTTTTTAGAAGTGAATTTTTCTATATTCTAAAAAAATTAATTAATAATTAAACAAAAATACTGATTCCACAAAAATATCTTTTTATCAATTTTTTAAAGTTATTATTGCTAATTAAAAAAATTATTTAGGTATAATTCACAGATGGATTATATGTTCACGAAAAAATTTTGTGCAGTGCACTTACTGTTTGCATGATGTATTTAACGTTTTTGTATTTGATTTTTGCATGTTTATTAGTTGAATATATGAAATTGTTGAAGGTGCATTACTGAGTTTTGTTTATTACTTACCGATTTAAATTGTTTAAAAACAAAAAAAACTCTTTTTTATGTTGATGAAAGTCTAATAATCACAGAGGCGAAGCGAAACACTAGCAAAATAAAAAAATCCAAATCCAATATTTTGAAAAAAATGACTCTATTCATTTATTGCTCATAGCTGGAATTTTACCAAATTTACGAACTGTCGTTAATGTTAGAATTCCGTTTAGGTTTTTATTACTGGCTTAATTTATATAGAATACCTGTCCTATAAAAACTAAAACGTTTAAATTTTTGCAAGCTAAAACAACACTTTCACCAAAACATATAATCGGAAACAAATAAACGACCCTGTAACGTACGGGTGTCATTAGTACTAAAGCTAAAGCTAAAGTGCTTTAGTACTAAAGGGTTTTTTGGGCTTAGTACTAAAGCTAAGGCACGGCTAAACTGAAATTAGCTGGCAAAAGCTCGGCAAAAGGTATGGCCTCCGCAAAACGTTAGCTTTTGCCAGGAAAATGAAAAATCATCCAAAAAGATTGACCAAAAAAAATAATCATAAAAAACCAAAAAAACTGTTCACCAATCAATAACATGATTGATTATTTAATGAGATTTATATCCATAAAATGGAGAGGTATGGTGGGGTCCTTTAACCACAAAATTTTGGACCTCCCTTCTAGACAAAAATCAAGTTCTCCTCAGAAAATATTTCAATTTTTTTAACCTGGCTCTCCTTCAGAATTTTAAATCTGACACCTCTAAAGTATATCGTTTTAAAAACCCACATAACACACACTGACCCTTTTCTAGAATTCAAAATTTTCCATACATCCTTCCCAGAATTCAAGATGCAATTTACCCCACGCAACCACCACCTCAACCCCTTCCACTACTCGCTGCCAAAAAAACCATGCTTATCTGAAGTTGAATATACTATATTTTTTATTTTAAAAGAAACATAAATGAGTATTTTGAACAATAATGCTAATCAAAGCGATTAAAACGAATTTTGGTTTCAAGGTGCTATGAATATGGGGTTTTATTTTTTGTGTTTCTGATTTTTGTTTAAAGGTGCGGTGCAGAGGTGGTGCAGGTGCAGACAAACTTTTTGTCTTTGATTTTGATTTTTATTGTGAAAACCTTACCCCTGCCCCCAATAGCCCACAAAAATTTTTTCAACAAAATATCTCCAGTGGTTCAGGAGTAGTGTTGCGTAAAAAGTATTGATTTCGGATTATTTTAAGTAAAAGTAAATTTTGAAACGGAGAAAAACACCGGTTTTTGGAGCTCCAGAGCTCCGTTTCAAAGTTTTTTTGCTAATGTATAAATTATTATTTTAATAAGTTTTTTAGTTAAAATAAATGATTTTAGCGTGTTAGCGGCTTAAAAAATTATCTTCTGCCATTCACTTTGCAACAAGTCCATATTACTATTGAAGGACTAGCACTATTACTATTACTATTGAAGGACAAGCCCATATTACTATATACTAAGGAATCTACCCATTGAAATTACTTAAATTTCATATAAATTAATGTATTTGCAGTGGAAAATCCGAATAAGAGTAAAAGTATAAGTATTTGAAATTTCAAAAGTCGAGTAAGAGTAAAAGTAATTGAGATTTCAAAAGTCGAATAAAATTAAAAGTAAAATTAATCCAAAATCCGTTACTTTTATTATTTTAAGTAAAAGTAAAAGTAACTTTTTACAACATTATGCAAGAGTAATGATCCCCCGAAAATGGCGTTTTTTGACAATTATATAGGTGAAAGATTGCTCAATAGGTATAACGATTTTTGTTACAAATTATGCATTAAAAGAAAGCGGTTACTCTCTACTTTAATTTGATACCTTGATCGTTAAGATTGGTGCAGTATTTGTCGAGATATTGCGTTTTTCGTACAAAAAAACACTCGATTTTTTGCTAAAAACACGAAGTGAAGGAAAGACAGGTTGGGTTCACAAAATCACTGCCGTCGTTTGGTGTTTTTAACGAAAAATTTGCGGGTTCTTTGTACGGGAAACGCAATATTTCGACAAATACTCGACCAATCTTAACGATCAAGGTATCAAATTAGAGTAGAAGGTAGGCACTTTCGTTGAGTGCATAATTTGTAACGTAAAATTTAATACCCATTGAGCAATTTGTCACGTACATAATTGTCGAAAAATGCCATTTTTGAGGGGTAGTTAATAACTCCTGAACCACTGCAGATATTTTGTTGGAAAAATTTTTGTCGGTTATTGGGGCAGGGGTTAGGTTTTTACAAAAAAATTGTCAAAATCGAAGACAAAAAGTTTGACTCGGCACCGCACTTATAAGCATTAGAAAATACTGATTTTTTTTCTTGCTTTTTTGAAGTATTTTTCGAGTTTCTAAGTGTTTAATATTAAATTAATCTTATTTTTATTGTTTTATATGGACATTTTGTAACGTTTATTATGCAGTTAGCGTTTTGTTTAATAAAAAATGTTGGTTAAATGTTTTGTTGCTTTGGATATTTACTTCAGAAAAACTATTCTTGATAGTTAAGCATTTTTAATATAGCTACTAACATTTAAAGTTAAAACTGGAATATAGTTAGTTACAAGAGCAACTTTAAAAATTTAAAATTAAGCCTAAAATAATATTTTTAAAATATAAAACTAAAACCTGATGCAATAAACGTTAAAAACATCTTTAGTGTTGAGTTTTAACTGTAAACTTAACAATGCAATACTAAGAATTACCTTAAAAAAGGGATAATTTTTAAAATTTAGGAACAGTTCTATATTTGTCAGTTTGGCAAAAGCTAAGGCTAAAGTGCTTTAGTACTAAGCCTTTTTTGGGCTTAGTACTAAAGCTAAGGCTAAACGATTTTTGAACCTTTAGTACTAAAGCTAAGGCGCGGCTAAAATGAAATTTCCCGGCAATGCACACCCGTACTGTAACGTACTTTGAAAATTTTAATTATAACAAGTATCTTCAGGATTTCATCAGAATACCAATCAACAATCGCAATACGTAGACACAAATCAAAATAATTTGAACAATGGACAAACAACTCATCAACCCCAAACTCAGCCTTGGCAGCCGCCTCCTCAACCCAATGCACCCCCGGATTACAAGCTTCAAACCAAGTTTAATATACCGCAATCTCGTCAGTTCGTCGGCAATTTATTACAAAGTGAGTTACAAATATTGTTGTTTAACTATACCAATACCAAAAATATACAATAAAGGAAAAATGAGACACTTAGAACAAACTGCTTGAAAAAACAAATCGAAAAAAACAGGCTCGAAAGATCCCATTTAAATGGGACCTTTCGACTTTTGGTACCATTTAAATGGGACCCAGACCTGTGCACGGTGTGGAAATGCCCCCCCCATTTTATTGGAGGATTTGCACCCCACGTTTTATTGCCCCCCCCCCCCCGCCAAAAAATGAAAAAGTACCCTAAAATTATGACGCCATTTTTGACCTATGATGACGCCATAATCGCAATTTTTTTGCAGTTTTTAGCCTATTTCAATGTATTTTAAGCCATTTCAGACCTATTTTTACCTTATTTTCGCTTTTTTTGTCCCTTTTTTCTCTTTTCCCCTCTTTTTTTCTCCTTTTTTTCTTTCCCCCCTGCTTGCCCCCCGTTTCTAAAAAGTTGCCCCTCCAGTGCCCCCCGTTTTGGAATTCCCCCCCGTTTAAACCCCGGGGGGGCAGTGCACAGGTCTGGGGACTTATTTATATATTTTTGCCAATACTAACTACTTTTTTAATTTAGTATAAATAAGAAAAAAATATAATGACCGTCGTATTTCATGCCAAATGAACTTGCTCGAATTCATAACTTGCTATCCATAATACGCTTTTAATCTTTGTTTGCAAAATCTAGAGTATTATTCTGCCAAAATGGCAGAGTATTCTGCCAATTTTCCCGCGACTAATATTATTATTTTCAATTAGAATTATTTAGAGCAGCTTTTACATTGTACACTACTAAACCAATTCTTGTCGTCGGTATGTCGTTCATCCTGATAAATCTCGCAAGAAAAATATGTTTAAATTGTATACTACCGTTATATAAAATTAATAATAATTTTTTTATGCTTGCGTCACATGCAACAATATGTTTTTTTTAAATCAGTAAAAAATATTCTTCTTGTCAATGAGTATTTGGATGACCAACTGACACTGACCGAAAATTCAATTCCCCATCTATTTTGAGATTGTTCGATCAATGAGGGTTTACGGCTGAAAAATACAAAAAGGTCTCGAAAAGTGTTTTGCATAATGATATTTTGTAAAAGGAGGCGGGATAAATACCAACACCAAAAAATACCCAAAATATTTTTACAAAAAGCCATTTTAAATCCATTAATAAAACGTACAACTCCTCTCAATTTGACTTCTACATTTTACCGTTAAAAAAATAAAAAATTAAAAATGTAAAGCATCTTAAGTAAAATAAAGACAAGAAAAAATTTAAAATGTAAAACAGAAAAATAAAGGAGACAAATTGGAAGGAGATGTACGTTTTATTAATCAATTTATGAATTATAATTCAGCTTATTCTATTATTTATTCAATTTTTGTATTATAGTTTACCCTTTTTTTGTTCAAAAATTGTTCCTCAAAGGAGATTTTTGGATATTTTTGGTGTCGGGGTTCTTATCCTGCCTCTTTTTACTAATCTCATTATGGAAAGTACTTTTCAAGATCTATTTATCTATACATTGGAATTTCCGTTGTAATTGTTGAAACATTGAAAGTTAAAGTAAGTCCTGGTGTGCGTTTAAAAAACTTTCAGGCTTATTTAACAAACTATTTAATTTATACAATATCATTGACCACTCTTAAAAGGGATAGTAAAAAACATTTTGCATGCCAAGGATTAAAATATTATTGCCGGGTGTTATAATTTATTAATTCCGCATGTGAACTTTGCTTTATCTAATATTTTTCTATTTAGCAGCCTACTTAGGTGGAGGAACGCCCGCTTATTGGTCGCCTTGGACCGCGTGGACCGATTGTCACCACGGTATGTCGGCGCGGAGTCGCACTTGCAACTACGGGCGCGGTATCGGAGCCAAAGGATGCTCAGGTCCCGCGGTCCATTCCAAATTGTGCTCGTCGTCCCCGGCGTCCACGGGATACCACGGTAGCACCGCCGCTGGGAGCGGGCATCACACCGTCGGGAACTTTGTTAGCAGTGGGTACGGGATATATGGACCTCCGTCGACTAGACGCACAAATCACGGAAATAGTAAACGTGGATCGCATTATAATAGCAGCGGAGGTGGACAAAAGAACGCATACAGTTCGGCTTCATCGGGACACAGCAGCAAATCAATAAACGGTCATAGATCGATTTATGGCGGAGTCTCGTCAGACTCCACAGCATCACCATCATCCAATCACCATCGAGTTCATGGAGCGTCCAATCACCATCGAGTTCATGGATCCGGTGGAGGGTGCTGCGGGAATAATATCGCGACCAACAATGGTTACAACAATTTTAGCGGGAACAATGGTTTTGCATCTAATAATATTCATGGAGTTAATTCTTCTGGAGGGCATTGGATTAACAGGAACAATGCTTATAATGCAAATGGTCACACTAATAACTTTAACACTAACGCTATTTATTCGGCTGTGCAGAAGTCGATTAAATCGAATCGCATCGGAACTTATACAAAGAAAAATTATGTTAAAAACACTAACAGAGGTTACGGCTCAAGTGACAGCTTTTAAACTAACACTGGTTAAAGCTGCGGTATAGATTTGACAAGCGTGAATTTGTGATGTTGATATTAAATAAATTGAGAGCTAAATAGCTTCGCCAGCATTACTAGTATTGACGCTTTTGGATATAAATAACGTGTTTTTTGGTTTCAATTGTTTTCAGTCGAAATCAGAATATACATAAACTCTAAATAAAAACCTAACCTCTAAAAGCAAGCATACGGTCTGTAAAAACAATCATAAAGGGTTCACAGTTCACTAAGTATAGAGGGAAGTTCAATCACAGTCAGAAAATTTCGAAAATCACACTATCGCTATTTTTACCTCAATAACGTTTTTAAAACAATATAAAAATACATCAATCACATACATACTCATCAAAGGAGCTTTCAGAATTCATTTTATTTAACTGAAGCATCGGTACCTTTTAAGATATTTCAAATATAATTCGATTTTTTTTAAACTTTTTTACGTTTATCCTAAAATCCTGTTGAAGAAGGCACAGTGATTTTTACAGACAAGGAATGAACACGCTTTGGTTCATCTTTTGATATGTTTGATGTCTAATAATTTGATACAGCACCCAACTATATAGTTCTTGTCAAACATATAATGTTTTAAAATCGGTTTTTTGACGAAAATTTCCCGTTTTTGTTACCACGTACTGTATCTCACCTATTTCTCGTTAACTTAACATCAATAAATCATAACAAATATAAAAAATAAAAAAAATGGCTATAGGCACCTTGCACTGGAACTCGGTTTATACATGAAGTATGCAATATACATAAGCGTCACCATAATGGATAATTACCGTATCTCCTACTTATCTTTCGTAGTATGCAGATCAACCGATCAAAATTTCGCGCGCTTTAGAGGGTTGATCTGCATACTACAAAAAATAAGTAGGAGATACGGTAATTATCCATTATAGTGACTCGCTATGTTTATTGCATACTTTATGTATAAACCGAGTTCCAGTGCAAGGTGCTTATATAACTAAAATTATCTTGATAACAAACACTTCGTGAACTTTCGTGATTTAATGGTTTGTAATTTGTTGAAATAGGGTATCTTTTTTATCGGTTGCACTGATTTCGTTTATGGAGAATCACGATGGTTAATCCAATGTACACAAAGGTTTCGACAAGATTTAAAAATAATGTGTGTATGACGTTGGTTAACGAAAAAAAGAACACGATCATGGTATGATTCCCATACGCGTCCCAAAATTCGATTTGACCGACCCTAAAGTAAAATACCCTTATAAAACATCTTCATACCCTAAATTAGACCTGTAGACTTTATTTTTGTGGTTATTTTTGATTAGAAGTTATAAGCCGATTTATACCCAAAAATTGCCCTATTTTGGCATGTACAATTTATGTTATTAAGAAATTTTTTATTAAGCTTTTAATTAAATTAATATTATTTTTTGTATTACCAAGTGTCTGGCAATTACAAATATACTTTTATTTTTTTCATGGTAACAACCAATTTTTTATAATAACCGTTCAAATACCCATAAAATTTTTGTTGTGAAAAAATTCACATTTTTGAAAAACAATTTATTTTAATAAAAATCAATTATATTACAAATTTGTTTGATGTTTAGGTTTTGCTTAGGAACAATAAATCGGTGAAAAACTAAGTTTAAATTAGCGTTTAAAGCCAAAAAAATTTTGTTGTCCATGTTTTTGGTGGTCCATGTAACTTTTGAATTTTTTTTTTTTTGAAAATTTTTAAGTTCTTCAGACTTGTAGCATTGTTAAAACATAGTTTTTAATTTAATTTGTTTGTTTACAATTTTTTTTATTAACATCATAAATTGCATATACTGAAAAAGGTCATGTTTTGGGTATAAATTAGTTCATAACTCTTTTCGATAAGGCCAAATCTTAAAAATAACCATTAAAACGAAGTCTGCGTGTTCGATTTAGAGTACAAAGATGTTTTATATGTGCATTTTACTTTAGAATGGGTCAAATCGAATTTTGGGACGCGTATGGGAATCGTACCCACGATCATAATAAAGGAAAATAACATAAACATAAAACAATTTTTATTGGTTGTGCATATATATTTTTCTTCTCATTTTTTTCGGTCTTATACAAATTAATTTCAATTCTTTTCGAGACTTTTATGTACATTGAATTAACCGTTGTGATTCTCCATACTTTTCGCCTCATAACGAATGTTAGTAAAAAAAACCAAACATATAATCATACAATTAATAGCCATTTAAGTTCAGTAACCTCCTCAGCACAAAGCTATAATTTTAAACTGAACCAAATATAAACACCCAAAGATAAAGGATTTTATTTCTTTTTATTATCTTTTGTCCCTTTTTGTACCGTATGAAGAATTACGTCAGCTGTCAATTGTTTGGACACCTGGGGCCTGTTTCATAAAAACCTTTGTAAATTCTCATTTTACAAATCTCCGCCTATTTTTTGTAAAATACACGATAAACACGGTTTTTCGACTTGTAATCCAGGGGGAACATCTCCGCGCACTGCTCTGGGCTGAATGGTCGTAGCCACGTCATTTCATCTGCGCTGACCGATCAATATTCGCCCTGTCGTATATCCTCTATCATGTAATTTACAAAAAATAGGCGGAAATTTGTAAAATGAAAATTTACAAACGTTTTTATGAAATAGGCCCCTGTAATTTCAATGAGAGATTTTTTCAACGTTGATGTACAATAACAGTTTACCTCTTTTCAGAAACAAAACGAAGACTAAACAGAAAAAAACGTGTTTGAAGATTGATTTAAAGATAACATAGTTACCAACTTAGGTTATAACTAATTATGTTAATTATTTTATAATTTCTAATGTGCCAGCATTCGTGTTTTTAGTAGTGATCTTTCTACCCTCTAAAGCATCATGCTCTGGACTTTCAAGCTTCAAATCTGTTTAAAATTATTCTATTCGCATTTTTATGGCTCTTTCTTATCGTTTTTAGTAGGTTTTCAAGAAATTTAGTTCACAAAAATTGTTGACAAATAATCTATGGCATTAATTTTTTTAATTATTCACAAAATTAGTATTAAAAAGGCGGAAGGTGGAAAATGGTGGTTGCTCCGAAGCTTCTAAAATCAGAGCTCTGTTTCGGAGCTGCGAGAACATCACCAGTTTTTATAGTTGTACTTATTTGTATTTTAAATAAAAAAATTGTACTATGTTTGCTTTCAGAATTACATTTGTTTTTAGCTACGACATAAAACTTATATGCTATGGACCTACCTAGCATAACAAAAATTGGGTCGGCGGTCCCACCACGAAACAAAGTTCCTCTCAAATTAAATGCATTTTGTTGTATTATTTTTGAAACTGGAAATACCATATACAAATAAAACATCTGCTTGAAAAATTTTAGTGGTCTTTTTGTATTTAATTCAGCATCACAAAATGTTTTTTTGTGGATATACCTAAAAAATTTACATATAAAAAACCTTAGTTTCGCTTAAAATAGCTCTAAATAGTGGTCAGAAGTTAGCAAAAATACTTGAAATTGTTTTAATATTGTTGTTTAATCTTCGGTTTTCGAAAATGTTTGGTAAAAGTTATTAATTTCATTAGGAATTCTAATTTCGCGGTGGGACCGCGGACCCAAAATTTTGTAATGCTAGGTAGGTCCATAAACACAGTGAAGAATCGGTAATGTCTATCGGTATTTTTTCAGTTGCCATCCCATACAAAAAAGGAACTACAATGGATAATAATAGTTGTTCCCAAACAAAAAACTTAACGTGTTTCCTATTTATAACACTGTAACTATAGCCAAATAAAATCTAGCTGACCTCGATAATTGCAGTATTGAATCGACTATTTAACAACAAAACCATTCAAAAATTGTCACTCAAGCCGTTTAATAATAAAGATAAAAAAACCCGTATTTTAATAATTATTTATCAAATTACTTGATTTGAAACCCAACCTCAAATTTTTTAAAGGCTTAAATTGGTTAATTTTTGTATATTTTGTGTAAAAAGGTAGAATTAAACAAATCCTGCGTTCTTATTTGCTTTTAAAATAAACGACATTACCGCACATTTTTAATTGGCCGCTCATGTCTGCATTCTAATTTTCGACGACAGCCAAATAGAATTCAACCATAATTGGTTATTTTATTATTGATAATAGCAAGAGTATATAACAGAAGAGAATGTCCGACTGTACACTAACTTTTTGACTAAAATTTTGCAAGAAAAGTCGCCCGTGCGCGAGTCTTCCAGAAAAAATCCTCCGCGTTCTGCTGGTTATCTCGCGCTTCGATTTTAAGCACAATGTCAGTGTTTTTGCAGTGACGACTGAGACTTTTTTGCACTTAATATTGCTTTATTCGCAATGTGATTATTTCAGCAATGCAAGCCTGGCTGCACAAAAAAAATAAACGCATAGGTTTCAATCGAATCTAAACACTTCGAAAGTTAATTTATTTAGTTTAAACAAAAATATATAATACTATATATTATATTAATATATAGTATTATATATTTTTGGTTTAAAAACGTTGGAAAGTCGATTTATTTTATTAAAATCAACATAATGTGACATCTCAGAGCTAAAAAAAAACAGCGTTTATTTATTTAAAAACAAAATTTTCGCTACACTTAGTCTTATTTTTTGTTGTGCAGCCAGGCTCGCAGAAGGAATAAAACAGTATTCATTGAACGGAAAAAGAAATCGCAGTCCACACTGCGCGAAAACTAACACTTTGTTAAAAATCGCAACGCAAAAAACTAGCAGCAAATGGCAGATTTTTGCATGAAAAGTCGCACAAACGTTGGCAAAATTTTGGTCAAAAATTCCGTGTACGCAGTCGGACATTCTTGTTTATTATATGTTATTGATAATAAAATAGTAAATGTCATTGTTATCATTAGTAATTATATAAATACATCGTAGTTAAACCGCTCATCTTTTCATATAACATGGAAGTATAGCCGGAATCGAGCGCGTTAATTATTAAAAAACCGCACAACACCGTTTAATTACAGTAAATATCGTGCTGATTGCCGGATATACTTATATGATGAGCGGCTTAACTACGAGGCGTCAATGGTCAATTATTTTCTGTGCGGTCAATAATTGCACAAGCGATTACGCTAGAGACGCATCCCTCCTAACTAAGCTCCGCCTGTAAAAATACAAAAATCAATAAATTATCATGTTAAAGTATGTCCTTCTGAGTAGGGATGCATTGAGCACCAGATTTTAATTGTGAGCAGAGCATTACTTACTACTCACAATTAAATTAAGTGTGAGCTTGAGCCTGAGTACTCACAATTAAATATATGTGAGTACCAATTGGTATTGAGCATTTGTGAGCCTGGCGAATGTTTAAAATATACCTACGTATAGCGT